>CAUYQG010068901.1:0-30994 GCA_963574415.1 Tarsius wallacei
TCAATAACTCAAAAAATAACAGTTGCTGGAGAGGGTGTGGCGAAAAGGGAACTCTTCTACACTGTTGGTGGGAGTGTAAACTAGTGCAACCTCTGTGGAAAGCAGTGTGGCGATTCCTAAAAGCTCTAAATATCAACCTCCCATATGACCCCCGCGATCCCCCTACTGGGAATGTAACCTGAAGAACTCAAATCACTCTAAAAAAGATACCTGCACATGTATGTTTATCGCAGCATTGTTCACAATAGCAAGAACCTGAAAGCAACCATGCTGGATTAAAAAATGTGGTACAGATACACAATGGAATACTACGCACCCATAAAAAAGAACAAAATCATGAATTTCGCAGCAACCTGGGTGGAACTAGAGTCTATAATACTGAGTGACCTCTCACAGAAACTAAGAACTGAGTATCACATGTTCTCACTCATATAGTAGACCTTGATCATCCAACATATTACCATAAGAAAATGACTGACAGTGGTGGGAAACTATGGGGGGCAGGGTAGGGTGATGGGATTAACGGTAGTAAATGTCTGTCTGGGGATGGGGAGACACCTCTTATCAACAAGGGTGCCTGAACGAAGCACATCTGTATACCTAACCCTTAACTGTACCCCACAATATCATAATAAAAAATATTGAATATAAAAAAAAAAAGATTAGAAAAAAGATATCCCTCAGCATTCTAGGTAAGACATGATAAGGGTCTGAATTAAAGCAGTAGTGGTGTTCATGGATAAAGATGGAAGAAAGATGGATAAGAGATAACTAACCAGTCTTGGATATGGGAAATAAAGGATCGGTATTCAATAAGGACTTCTGGCCAGGCATGGTGGCATGTACTTGTAATCGCAGTTACTCAGGAGACTGAAGTAGGAGGATCACTTGAGCCCAGGAGTTCAAGGCTGCAGTGAGCTATGATCACACCACTGTACTACAATGTGGGTGATAGTGAGACCCTGTCTTAAAAGACATTGTACACGCATACACACATATTTATATCTATATATGGATATATCACTTTACAAACACAACTATTTTGATAAAACACTACAGTGATCTTACTTTGAGTAGTTTTCTGCTGAAACTTTTTGCCAGTCTCCTTACCAACCAACGTCACAAATAACATAACATTTTTTACTGAATAATGTATAATCTTTTTACATCATATAAATTGCAACGAAGTGGATAATTACCACTGAATTACCAATAGCTGTCACATCTCCTCCTTCCTGATTTCTGTCTCTGTAGTCTCCCCATAATTGCCACTTTACTCAGTTAATTCCTATAATAGCACTTTTAACTTGGAAAAACCTCTAGGATGCATTAAGTCCAAAAGTCAAGTCGCAGAACATTCTGTGCAATAAAATTCCATTTATGTATAAAAATGAAACTATACCACAAAATGAAATATCTTATACATGTATTATAGTTTGCTTCATTATCCCCCTACTGATAAACTAGGTTTACCTCAGTAAGTCACCTACATATGAATGAGTTCCACTTAACTCATGCATCTAAATTTTTCTCTTTTAGTGTGAAGTAGAAATTACCCCTCATGTTAAATATTCCATACTTTTTCTATTATTTGAAATTCTGCCTTTTGTCATAGATGGTCCCATCCATTTATGAATCCACTTCAGTGTTCTCTATTCTATGCCACTGTTTTCTATTCCTGCACTATTCATACAAATTCATGGCTTTCTACAGCGACATTTCTCAACTCTTTCCTTGGTCCATCCTCAAATATATACTACTGCTGTAAAAATGTAGAGGAAAAGATGAAATAGACTGCAGGTTACATACAACACATATTACCAGGGCTAAATTTTTTTTCTTCCCAGTTAAGTATTCAGCCGGGCCCAGTGACTCACACCTGTAATCCCAGCACTTTGGGAGGTGGAGGTAAGAGGACTGCCTGAGCTTACAGGTTTGAGTCCAGCCTGGGCAACATGGTGAGATCTTGTCTCTACAATAAATTAAAAAAATTAGCCTGGCATGGTGGCACATGTCTGTAGCTCCAGCTACTTGGAAGGCTGAGGCAGAAGGATTGCCTGAGCCCAGCAGGTCGAAGCTGCAGTAGCCATGAGCATGCCACTGCACTCTAGCCTGGGCAACAAGAATAAGACTCCAACTCAAAAAGAAAAAAAAAATAGTTAATGGGCCAGGCATGGTGGCTCATGCCTATAATCCCAGCATTTTGGGAGGCCGAGGTGAGAGGATTGCCTGAGCCCACGGGTTCAAGAACACCCTGGGCAACTTGGTGAGATCTCTTCTCTACAATAAATCAAAATATCAGCCGGGAGTGGTGGCACATGCCTGTAGTTCCAGCTAATTGGAAGACTGAGGCAGAAGGATCACCTGAGCCCAGGTTGCGGCTGCAATGGCTGTGATCATGCCACTGCACTCCAGCCAAAGCAACAGAGTGAGACTACTACTCAAAAAAAAAAAAAAAGCTAATGAAGTAATTTTTATAGTATCATAAAATTAGCAAAATGTCCATTAAGACATTTTATTTTATTAAAAACAAAATTCTGGGGGGGGAAGGAAAGAAAAAGATAAAAATAAAAATAAAATGTATGGGGCTGAGCGCAGTGGCTTACACCTGCAATCCCAACATTTTGGGAAACCAAGGCAGGAGAAGTACTTGAACCCAGCCTAGACAACATAGCAAGACCTCGTCTCCACAAAAAAATTTTAAAAGATTAGCCAGGAGTGGTGTGTGCTTATAGTCCCAGTTACTCAAAAGGTTAAGGCAGAAAGATCACTTAAGCCTAGGAAGTCAAGGAGGTTAAGCAAGCCATGACCATGCCACTGCACTCCAACCTTGGAGACAGAGACTCTGACTCAATAAATAAACAAAAAATAAATAAATAAATCTTATGAATATCTATAATTAATGCAGCCATAAAAATAAAAATCAACATATCTTGACATAAAAATAGATCAACAGTATACTAAATGAAAAAAATCAGAAAATTCCATTCATATTAATCTGTAAGCAATATATTAAAATTGTAAACTCTTTCAAACCTAAAAACCCTAAAATTATATAAAGTGTCTGCTAAATTTTCATTGAGCATTTATTACCTTTATAGTCATCAGAACAAACCATTTTTAAACAAAAAGACAACACCCAGTTTTAAGTACAGTAAATGAGAGATAAAAATCCAAACACCTTTTAGATGATCAGTTCCTCCAAAACAAAGAAACTAAGGAGTCATATTAAAATGTTTACTAGGCTCACACCTATAATCCCAGCATTTTGGGAGGCCGAGGTAAGAGGACTGTCTAAGCCCATGGGTTCGAGATCAGTCTGGGCAACTTGGGGAGATCTCATCTCTACAATAAATAAATTTAAAAAATTAGCTGGGTGTGGTGGCACAGGCCTGTAGTTCCAGCTACTTGGAAGGCTGAGGCGGAAGGATCCCCTAAGCCCAGTAGGTCGAGACTGTGATGGCCGTGAGAATGCCACTGCTCCAGCCTGGGCTACAGAGTAAGACTCCGAATCAAAAACACAATACAATAAAATAAAATGAAATAAAATAAAATAAAACGTTTAGGTCTGAGCTGGACATGGTTGCTCATGTCTGTAACCCAGTAATTTGCAGGGCTAAAGTGTGAGGACTGCTTGAGCCCAGAAGTTCAAGACTGGCCTAGTCAACTCGGCAAGACTCATCTCTACAAAAATTTTTTTAAAAATTAGTCAGGTGTGGGTGCACACCTCTAGTCCTAGCTACACAGGAGGCTGAGGCAGAAGGATCCCCTGATCAGATTATTGTGAGTTATAATCGTACCACTGCACTCCACACTAGGTGACAGAGACACTGTCTCTAAAAAAACAAATAAATACAAAGTTTACTGTCTGGAGGTATCAGAAGTTTATTACAGAGAATTAATGCTAAAGAAATGATAACAATCCAGGGCTCAAATAAGTCCTGATGAGTTGTTAAATCTACGGTGCAACAATGATGGCATCAAGATGTGGGTCCTAAGGCTGTTCTGCTTCTTGTTTATATTCACCATAAGAGTGCAAAGATAACTCATCCACAGTAAGCAGACTCTCTAAGTTCTCATGAAGAACACACTGAACTCTCTCAGTAAAGATAGGTTTCCAGAAAAATCTGGAAAAGAAGGAATAATTTCACTTCATCCATGGCCAGAAAGAGAAGTAACACTGTTACATACAGCAGGTTAACTCCTTGATCTAGAAAATAAATTCTGCACAGAAGTGAGTCAATACACAATTACTTCGTTCCCTTCTATACTGTAATGTTCCTCAAATTGGGAAACAAAAAGCCACTACTGTCATATTTGAAGATAAAAGTACAGTCAGCCCTCTGTATATGTGGGTTCTGGACCTGTGGATTCAACCAACCTCAGATAAAAAATATTGGAAAAAAATGCATCTGTTCTGAACACGGACAAACCTTTCTGTCTTGTCATTACTCCCTAAATAATACAGAACTATTTACATATCATTTACATTGTATTAGTTATTATACATAATCTAGAGATGATTAAATATACAGGAAAATAGGTGTAGGTTATATGCAAATACTATGCCATTTTGTATATAAAGGACTTAAATTTGATATCCACAAGCGGTCCTAGAATCAATCCCCCACAGATAGTGAGTGGTAACTATATATACTTTTCTGTCTCAATCTATAAGAAACCACACCTTTGATTTTTAAAAGTCTAAAACAAAATGAGTAAACTCTCAATTCAAAACACTGGGGAAAATTAAGATACCTGCTACTTTAAAATATTCCTTTCACTGGTTATTCTCATTCTGAGATCATTCCAAGAAAAATTCTGACTTTCCAGAATTGTTCCACCTTAATTTTAGAAAGACCTGAAACGGCTTATAGTCACATAAGCTTGACATGGTTACATACTACCCTCACTTGAGCACTGTAAGCCCCTGGTGGTTTTTTTCCCTCTTACAGATAAATAAGTTAAACTATTGTATTCTAGCTCATTTTCTTCTGTTCTCTATTTTTTTTTTAATTCTTTTTACTTGTTAAAAAATAGAGATTCATGTATCAATATTTATTTTAAATATCCTTTTCACAAAAGGATAAATCTCCCTAATTTTTCTTCTTCTTTTTTTTTTTTTTTTCCACTCTATTGACCATGCTGCAGAGCAAGGAGGCAATTATAGCTCATTGCAGCCTCAAACTTCTGGGCTCAAGTGATCCTTCAGCCTCAGCCTCCCAACTGAGACTACAGACCCTAGCCACCATGCCTGGCTAAATGCCCTAATTTTCTTACAGTTGTCTTCTACTTTTCATTTGGGAAAGAAAACTGGAAAATACAGAAATTTTATACATTTTTATCCTTTTTCATTTGTTAAAGTTTGCATACCTTATTACAGAATAGATAATATACCTTCTGAAAAGACATAACACGAAGTCAGAATACCCAGAAGAGCAGCCTTTTTTTTTTTTTTGAGTTGGAATCTCACTCTGTCACCCAGGCTTGACCTGCTGGGCTCAGGCAATCCTTCCACCTCAGCCTTCCAAGTAGCTGGAACTACAGGAACACGCCACCACACCTAGCTAATTTTTTGATTTATTCTAGAGATGAGGAGTCACCAAGTTGTCCAGGCATGTCTCAAACCCCTGGACTCAGGGAATTCTCTCGCCTCCGCTTCCCATAGTGCTGGGATTACAGGCGTGAGCCACTGCACCCAGAAAAGAGCAGCCGTTTTAGCACTGTCTAGATATCATGTTTTTCTAGCAGTTCACTTTACCCTCTAATCACTAGCCAAGGACAGAAGTAGGGTTCTCAGAGGTAGCTACTGATAATTGTTTTATAATCCCCTCTCCAGCTTGTTTTGTACTAATTAGATTTTCTATTTCAAGTATTTGCCTCTACCCAGAAGACCCAGGTTAACCTAATCAACCCTTCGTGGCCTTCATTACACAGAAAGCATAGCAGCAATCTTGTGACTAACCCACCCATCTGCCTGCTGTCCATCACCTGACATCAGTACCTGTGCTTACCTGTCCCCTTCCTGATGACACAGAGCAGACCACCACCCAATCACATTAATGACCTTCCCTCCATCAAAGGGAAAGTTTAAAAGGATTAACTCTGAGCCAGCCAGTAGCCATTTCCTTGCTAAGCTAAGGTCTGGCCATGTGTTCTTTGAGCTATGCCCAGGAGATGAATCTGTCTCTCACAATCTTTCTCTCTCTCATTTACTTTCTAAATAAACTATATTTCCAACCTAACTTCTGTGCAATTCTTTGAATATTTTGTGTGGCACCAGATCCCACACACCAGTCACTCGCTGGCATGCCTGATGTAATGCACTCATTGTTACTTTCTAACAGTACTACTAAAATGTCAGTAAATATGTTGAGTTGTCAACCAATTACATAATAGTCATTACCAACTCATGACACATTATATTTCTTTGCCTTTTACTTTCACTTACCTATATTTACTCTTAAGTCCTCAAATTTTCTGAATTTCTGAAAGACTTCTTTTTACTTGAATGCTCTATATGTCAACCTTACTTGAAGTTTATCTCAAGGGTCAGATCCTCTAATAGCTAGGGATAGCTTCCCCAGAAGGAGGCATTTAAACTCAACCTTATTTCTTTGGCTCAAACACCAGTGCTTATAACACCTGCAATGTATCTCTCAGAGGACCTTCAATAGAGTCCCATGAAATCAACTTAAAGTTCCCTTTAGAATATTAACAGCAATAGCCACTTCCTATTGATCAATTAGACTGATAACCTTTCTTACAATTATAGATGTGAAATTAAAACAAATCAAAACCAAAATTAAAAGCCCAACCATAGAAGTACACTGCAGTTTCAAGACCTTGAATGCAGCAGAGTGCTAAGTCACAGTTAGGAGAGAAGCCAGGTTTCCCTCAACCTAGAAAAGGCTACCAAGCTCTACTAAGAAATCAAATGAAGACTGCCACTTGACTTTTCTTCATCAAACTTCCCAGTCAAAAAGTATATAACACATTGTCATCACACTTTGAATATATGATATGCTTTATATAAATGTCACTTATGTAGTAGGCAAATAATACTTTACATGGGTAAGTAACTTGCCACCTACAAAGTGATTTACTTTAATTTTTTTTAGAAAGATGCTTTTTTTTATTTTAAAAATGTAGGGTACAATTCAGTATTAGGTATATACAAGTGTCATCGTACAGGTAAAGTTTGGGCCTCCTTTTGGTTCCCATTTTGCCCGTTTTGAGATATGGTACCCTTATTGATGTTTTGCCCTCCCCCCCAAGTGATTTCATTTTCACAACTGATTTGATCTTCACAAATACCCCCACATGAAGATAGGCAATTGGCTATTATTTACAAATTACAAATGAAAACAAATAATTATAAATTATTTGCTCAACATCATTAAAAATCCTGATTCCCACCCAAATCAATGCTCTTTTTACATTTTATAATGCCAGTAATATGAACCAGAAGATTTTTAAAAGAATAGTGATTTTTTGATCAGGCGCAGTGGCTCCTGACTATAATCCTAGCACTTTGGGAGCCCACGGGTTCACGAACACCCTAGACAACTTGACAAGACCTCATCTCTAAATCAAAAAATTAGCCAGGCATGGGTGCAGGCCTGTAGTTCCAGCTATTGGAAAGCTGAAGCAAAAGGATCGCCTTAGCCCAGCAGGTCGAGGCTGCGGTGGCTGTGACCGTGCCACTTCACTCCAGCCTGGGTAACAGAGTGAGACTCTGACTCAAAAATAAAAATAAATAGTGATTTTTGGCTTCCTGTGATGACAGAAAAAAAGATTTAACTCACTTTCTTATTTTCTAATACTTCCTTAGAAAATTCTATACACCCTTCAGGAGCTTTCCACACGTTAAATGCCCTTTAAAAAAAAAAATCCCTTAATTTGTCAGTTGCACATTATAGGCCTAAATTTCATCTTAGAATTCAAATCGAGAGATGATTTCACTTAGTTTATCTGGTGCAATACATAGGAAATGACTTTTGAAACTAGATGTTTTAATCTAGTCAAAATTGCAGAACTGCAAGGAAGGAAATTCTTAAAAATGTAACCCTTATGACACAGAAAAAGGCAACTTCCTCATCTTCACCACATACAAATACAAAAACAATTCAGCCTCCAGCAGCTCTGCATTATTAGATGAGTCTGCATTTTCTGTTTTAAAATACCCTGAGTTTACCAGACCTTGCTTCTGTGATCCTGTTAACATGTTCAAAAACTACTACTTTTGTGATTTTAGCAATTCATACTTAAATTAAATTTTAAAAATCTTTATTTAACTTAGATAAGAATACAATTAAACAACCGAGACAACAATACTGTGGAAGGAGTTAGAAAATCAGACATGTTAATCAATTATGTATATTTCTTATGCCCTGCAAAGGGACCCAAAACCCACTAACTTATTACACCAACACAGTACACAAAATACACAAAATTATAAGGTAGAAAATAGTGAAAAGAAGCCAGGCACAGTGGTTCACGCCTGTACTCCCAGCACTTTAGGAGGCAGAGATGAACCGACTGCCTGAGTCCAGGAGTTCAAGACCTGCCTGGGCAACTTGGCGAGACCTCATCTCTACAATAAATCAAAGAATTAGCCAGGCATGGTGGCGCATGCCTATGGTTCCAACTACTTGGAAGGCTGAGGCAAAAGGATCACCTGAACTCAGCAGGTCGAGGCTGCGGTGGCCGTGAGCATGCCACTGCACTCCAGCTTGGGGAACAGAGACTCTGATGCAAAAAAAAAAAAAAAATTCATATAGTCTGTAGATGCAGTAACAGAGGTTTTGCCTGTGTTTTTTACTGTTGTTACTTATTGATTTTTTAAAAGTAATGTTTAGGCAAGGCGTGGTGGCTCAGGCCTGTAATCCCAGCATTTTGGAAGGCCGGAAGTGGGAAGTTGCTTGAGCCAGGAGTTTGAGAATTGCCTGGGCAGCATAGTGAGTCCTCATCTTCACAAAAACTCAAAAAATTAGTCAGGAAAGCGCGCCTGTAGTCCCAGCTACTCGGGTGGCTGGGAAGGGAGGATTGCTTGAGTTCAGGAGTTCAAGGTTGCCTGCCATCACAATCGAGACTGGGCAACAGAATGAGACCCACAACGCCCTGAAAATAATGTTTATGTAGTTGGAATTGCTGCATTCTATTTTTTTGCCCGGTGGATTTTCCAGTAAAAACCAAAATAAATGATACACAAATGCTAAAAGAGCGGTAACAATTACATTCCTCTCTTAAAGTTTTTTCTACAGAAAATTTGGAAAATACAAAAAAGTACAAAAATCATTTATAGTTTCACTATCTAGATAATCACTTTCAAAACTGTGAATATCCTTTGTCATTTCCTCTTTTTTTTCTTTTGAGTCAGTCTCACGCTGTTGCCAAGGCTGGAGTGCAGTGGCATGAGCACAGCTTACAGTAGCCTCCACCTTCTGGGCTCAGGTGCTCCCTCCACCTCAGCCTCCTGAGTAACTGGGACTACAGGTGTGGGTCACCACCCCAATCTAATTTTTGGATTTATTGTAGAGACAAGGTGTTGCCAAGTTGCCCAAGGTAATTCTGTCATCTCAACCTCCCAAAGTGCTGGGAGTACAGGCGTGAGCCACAGTGCCCAGCTGTGTCTCCCTAGTTCTAACTCCCTTTCTGTGTGCCTTTTATGCCTGCATGAAGTTCCTTCTCTTCCTCATCTCCCAATTCTTTGTGATGTCGTTGTCTTCTCCATATGGGGCCTATCCAAGCTTCACTCAGGAACCTTTCCAGATTCCCAAGTACCAACTCTCTCTATCCCACACTCCAGTTCACAGTTCACCAAAACAATTGCTGTCAGAGAGGCCATGCAGGAAACAATTTGATTGAATTAACACACAAAATGTGCATACAACCCTTCCAGCTATATTTGTATTGCTTTAAAATAATACTGAGTATCAGAAATACTTAAGCAGGGGATGTTTTAAGATTCCTATAATTTGGAGTGGGAAGGCACATCACAACAATGGGACAGCCTTTTAAGGGAACAGGCAAGCTCTCAGAGCTTTCTATCTGACAACAGTGCCTTTTAACTTACAGCATGAAATACCACTTTGCACTTTCGAATCCAAGTTCTCCACCTACTCCAGGGTTTATGAAGTTTCCCTCTGAGCAGCACAGGGGGATGGAGAGGAGGGTTCTGGAGGTGGCTGGGAACTGGGCTATTTAATGTTAGGAACTGTTTTAAGTAATTTGGGGAAGCAAATTTGCATCCTTATTTACATTTGGCTCAGGATTAATTTGGAATTTGTTGTATTTCATCAACACACATCTACTTCAGGGCTACAAGGGAAATCTCTTTTGGTATTAAAACCTGACAGCAGATGGTCAACTACACATTAGCTGTATAATCTTGAGAGTTGACGTTCTTATTCTAATAGTCAAATATATTGCAATTATACTTTGTCGAGTTAATGTCAAACTTCATTTAAAATCGAAACAGTCTCTGAGCTTTGGTTGCTTAGGGATAGAGCATAAAAAATAACAATTTTAGAACAAAAAGTTAACTATATAGATATATTTTAATAAAATATTTAAAAGCAGAAGAAGGAGATATTGACATAATGCATAATACATGATCTTAGTCTCAATCACAGTAAGAAATGTTTCACTTCATCATGCTTTGGGAACCTGCTCTCATAGAAATTTCCAGCATGTCTCATATGAGTAGCAACAAGCAATTACAAGATTTTTTTTTTAGACATCAAGAAATTGTTAAAAGCATCATTCTTCCATGTGTAAACTATTTAAAAACAACAACACAAGATGACAGTTTTCAGTGAATGGATTTTTAGAGACCAGTGTTGGAATAGTAATTACCTGCAAGGGACTCGCCAGGGACCTATTCTTAGGTGCTGTAAATGCTTTGAGAACATTGTCTTCGTCTTCTGATACTGGTGTCATTAAAATGGAACTTGTAAGAATATTCTAAAGGGAAAGAGAATAATTTGAAATTTAAATGAGGTTGGATAATATGAGAGCCAACATTATTCGAACACTGTAGAGTGTAGATTATTATAAGATGATACCCATTAGCATAAAAAAAATGCAGGTATCTGCCAGAAATTTTCTTCCCTATGAGCTCAAAAGAGAACTCTATGTATTAACTTGAATCCCACTGTGGTTAACATTACCAAAACAAAAAGCTGCTTTAGGGTCCTACATAGTTCTAGGCATGTGGTAGGCACTCAAAAAACACCTGCTAAATGAATTAATACATGCTTTTAAGAATAGAAGATTTACTAAACTCTGGGAAGAGAATTATTTGTTTCACATGTTGGTACAGAATTATTTAGAGCTATAAATTAATGGCAAAAATGGTGAAAAGTACGGAACCATATTTTCTGAATACAGTTCCAGCACAGTACCACCTCTTATTAGGTATATAATCTTGAGCAAATGACTCAGCTTCCCTGTGCCTTAGTTTCCCAGTTGATATAATGGAAATGATAAAGTTTTCAACCTTACAAGACTGTTGTAAGGATTAAATAAAATAATTAATCTAAAGCCTTTAGAACAGTACTTACCACTTAGTACCTACTGAATAAATATTAGCAATTGCTATTAGCTATGATTCTCCAAAAGACATAAAGGCAACCATTCACAAATTATAAGCTTTAAAAATGACAGTAACTACAGCAATGCAATATTGGGTGCGATACCAGGCATCTATTATAGACACCATGGTTGGCTGGCACCATACTAGATGCTACATAAAACCAAACAAGAGACAATGTAACAAGAAGGAAATATACATTTAGAGAAGAGCAAAATATAAAAATTGACCTTCTGTTTTTATGGACATATCCACATCACAGATTTTTTTAAATGACAAGGACACTCAAATTACCAGGAAACAAATAAAGAAAAAGTGCAATGGAACACGATGTTTCCAATACATAAATAAAATTTCAACATTATATTCTACATTAATAGTCACTTTAAAAATCACGTGAGAGAGAACAGAAATAAGATGCATTAAAGAGTGAGTGCTGAAACCACAGTAACCCCACATGCCACACACAGGATTCTATGAGGCACAAACACCACACAGCAATGTGGAGGCTTGTACACATGTACGTACGGGTGCGTTTGCCACAGATGATGTCTGTGTGAACAGTTGAGTATTTAGACTGTCTCCTTCCCAATGGTGTGAACAGAAGAAGTTTCCTGCTTTATCAGTTGGAGATTCCACCTAAAAGCAAACAGAAAGTGCTTTGTTGTTTCTAAACCTAGAACTTCCCATGAAACGTTTACACTCAAGAGTACATTCTTGGCCAGTCCCTCAAACATGTATCCTTAAATGAAAATAAATTCAAAAGGCTCTGTTGGAAATGCCTGCTGCCAACAAGCTAAACTTTGATCCTTGCAGGTTAGATTTCCTTCTTTTATACTGTGAATTAAAGATACTACTGTTTTAAGCTAAAGTTCAATTCTCCATGACATCTGAAAATAAAATATCAATCATCTATCTATGTTATCTATCTATCAATTTATAATTAGTGATTTAAAAGTGTACAGTAGGCCGGGCGCGGTGGCTCACACCTATAATCCCAGCACTTTGGGAGGCTGAGGTGAGAGGATTGATTGCCTGAGCTCATGGGTTTGAGACCAGCCTGGGCAACTTGGTGAGACTTCATCTCTACAATACATTTTTAAAAATTAGCTGGGCATGGTGGTGTGCGTCTGTAGTTCCAGCTACCTAGAAGGCTGAGGTGGAAGGATCGCCTGAGTCCAGCAGGCCGAGGCCATGGTGGCTGTGAGCGTGCCACTGCACTCCAGCCTGGACAACAGAGTGAAACTCCAACTCAAAAATAAAATAAAATAAGTAAAGTAAAAAGTAAAATAAAATAAAAGTGTATAGTAAAAAACTTCTTCCACTCATGCCTGTAATCTCAGCACTTTGGAAGACGAGTGGGAGGACTGCTCGAGCCCTGGAGTTTGAGACCAGCCTGGGCAACATGGTACGGTCTCATCTCTACAAAAAAAATTTAAAAATAAGCTGGGCATGATGGTGTGCACCTATAGTTCCAGCTACTCAGCAGGCTGAAGTGGGAAGATAGCTTGAGTTCAGGAGGTTGAGGCTGTGGTGAGCTGTGATTGTGCCACTGCCTAGTCTAGCCTGGGCAACAGAGCAAGATCCTGTAATCTTTAAAAAAAACAAAAGCTGCTTCCTTCTCTTTCCTTTCTTCTGTCTAGCATGTTTTCTGTCCAAACATGAAGTGGATTGAAATGGCTTGGCTTCTCAATCAAAAAGTTGATGCCCACAGTCTGGCAGTACCTTTTTATTGTACCTTGTATAAAAATCTAGCATGAAGAACAGTGATATCACACAGTACCAAAGGCAAACACATCAAGCAGCACACAAGGAACAAAGGGAACAAGATTCTTAGCTTGTTCCTTTCAAAGCATCTTGGCTTTACCTCCTGTTTAATTTTCTTCAGTAAGGGTAGTCCATTTTCTTGAAATTCAGCAACAACCCCAGATTCATCAGCTTCCTGCTTGATCACATCCTGTAGGTCTTCTACTAGATGAGAGGATGTCTGAGGCTAAAGGAAAAAGTGGGTAGTTTAGTATCAGAAGAAATTCCTGTCTGTTCTAATAAGTCAACCAAACCCAAGAACTTTTCTAAAACTTACTAGCATCTTCAAGGGACCATATTTAATTTCTTGAGCTGCAAGTGCATGTTTGAATGGTGTAGGAGTTCTTGGAGAGCTCTCTAGGATTGACCTTTTGATAGCTGGAGTTCTAAAACTTTAAAAACAAAACAAGCAGTGGCTCAACATAAAAGAACAGATGACCCCTAACTGGCTCTGTCTGTTACATTCAATATTTTCCCAGTGAATACAATAAACTCTGTCAATGATATGGAACTAGGTATGTTGATTAATCATATTATCCATTAAAAGATAATCTGTACATCATATATTTTCAAATATTTCAAAATATTATACTTCTGGAACTAAGAGCATTAAAATGGTTTTCATCTTTTCTAATGGTTCTGAAGACACGTGTAGCGCCCCTTGGTTTGTATAATGACCATAAGGATCATTGAGATCTGATGTCATCTACAAATCAATTTTACCTAGTCATTAAAAATATCATCCTAGCCTTAAAAAAAATTTTTTTTTGTTCTTGCAAAGTGTTTTTCTATTAAAGGTTTCTCATAATTCACACTGATTTTCTCTGTCATTCCTTTGAATTGATGAAGACTTTATTGAATAAGGTGACATAATATTCCTGGGGATGTCAGAAGAGGTTTGCACATGAATTTCAAAAAGAAAAAATATGATTAGAAATATGAACTAAATAAAGAAACAAATTCATTTTTATTCTGAAGCTTATAATTAGAGAGGAAAAGAGGCTGACAATCTTGCTTGAAGTGAGAAGAAAAAGCCTTACTGAATGAACAAGCAAACTGAATGAAAGTTGTATGAAAATGACCTCTGCATACACAGGAAATTTGGGAGTGAACTACAAAAGGTAATTTAGTTTATCTTCCCACCTTCTACCATGAGATAATTATGTGTAACATGCCCAGGACATACATATTCAATGTGGAAACATACATGATTACATACAAGTGGTCAGTAAAATTATACACACAAGTGGATAAGACATTTGGGGGCTATATTCCATTAACTGAGTATAAATAAGATAAATAAGTTTATTCCTGAACCAAAGACTTACATAGTATTTTCCTTTTGAGTTTTCACAGTCTGGTCTCTATGAAATGGTGCTGTAACAGTCAATTTGTGACCACTGAGAGGCGTGGATGTTAAAGAAGGCATTTCCAAGTCTAAGTTTTCATGGTTACTGGAAGTGTTTAAGAACTAAATATGGAGAGAAAGAAAAAAAAAACCAGTTAAATAGTGACTCTTTATTCAGTCCAATTTAAAAAGCATACTCTGATAACACTCTTGTTTTATTGACCCACTATATAAAATAATAAAAGTGTTAACAAGCATTTAGTGTTGGACAGAGTATTGTTTTTATTTCAATTGGGCACTCAAGATTTGGTGTATGATTTCCAAAAAAATTAAATCCAGGGTTAATGCTGAAAAACTCGCAAAATCCTAATAAAATATTCTCAAAAAATGGCACTTGCCAGTAAAGAGAATAAGGTTGCTTTTTACTAACATTTAAAAGGTTTAAGTAATTTTTGGGAAAAATAATTAGTATTTTTTTCATGTTGTTTCCTCTCTTTAATAATCTATGAGCCAAATTATTATTACCAAAGGCTTAAATTATGTGGAAAATTCTTGAATAATAAACTATGACTCTCACAACACTAAAGTCTGAGAAAATAATGGGATTTCCTTAAACGATTCCAAGCTAAAATAAATTTGGGAAACACAACATATCAAATCTCCTGGAAATTCACTATGCACTACAGCGTATTAATAACTCT
The DNA here is from genome assembly GCA_963574415.1 of Tarsius wallacei. Lineage (NCBI taxonomy): Eukaryota > Metazoa > Chordata > Mammalia > Primates > Tarsiidae > Tarsius > Tarsius wallacei. Next base: position 15,452 of record CAUYQG010068901.1, read on the forward strand.
GAGAAGTTCTGCAGTAAAGAAACCAATGTTTAACTTTATTTGATTGTGTTTCTCAAATATATATAGATTTAGAATTTTTTTTCTAAAACATCTATGAAAGTCTTGCAAAACTAATATTCTGTAGAATACAGTTTGAAAAATACAGGCAAAAAACAAGATACATTTTTTTGATAGAGGCATCATTTGCTCATACTTAAAACTGTTCTTAAAACAAACTCAAAACTGTGCATGGTGGCTTGCACCTGTAATCTCAGCAACTCAGGAGGATGAGGCAGGAGGATCTCCTAAGTCCCAGCATTCCAGGCTGCAGTGAGCTATGATCGCACCACTGCACTCTAGCCTGGGCAACAGAGCAAGACCTTGTCTCTAAAACAAAAACAAAAACAAAAAACAAAAACACCTCAACAGAAATAACAGAAAAAATTTTTTTAAAAAGCGTTAACAGACCAAAGTATTTCTTAATTTCAATTATTTTAATACTTTAGAAACACAAGTCTCTGATAAAGATTACAATTTCCGTGACTTAAAAAAAAACCAACTCTATGGAAAAGAATATTCATTGGCAAAACTGCACTAGTGAAATATGGGGCACAACTCAGCAGAGCCAACGTTGAGAAGTTGAAATTTAAAATAAGTCATTTTCTTAAATATTTGCTTCCTCATTTCCACTTAAAAAATGGATTAGAACCTTTACATTTTCTGACTTTAAAATATTCTTGTGGCAACCCAAATGTTATATAAACATACTCTGGTTCCCTCCTCCCTTGGATCAGTGAATCACATAATAATCAGTGAACAAATGAGGCAGAAATGATGTTAAAAACTGAAAAGGGAGGGATCAGATGGGAGAGGAGAAAGGGACAGAAATGTTAAACTCCAGTGTTGAAGGAAAAAAAAGTCCATCTCATGCAACGAGCTATCTCTCAAGCCACCAAAAAGGTAAAAGGGAGAGAATTATGACAAATCATCAGTCAGCCTGCAGACAGCCTCATCTTTGGGAGGTGATATGACCTAGCAACAGCTAGATCCGACGACGGAATGATATCAGTGGGGGCAACAGTAATTAGTCATTTGTTCCAAGGGATTAGTTTCTACATGATTAAGGTTCAGGTGTCTGTTGAAAATTAGTAGCAGCAGTGCAGAAATCGTGCTCTACCTGCGAGGGAGAGAAGGATAGGCTTTTGACAGGGGAACGCTTGAGAGTTGAACTGCTGACGTCAGCAAATATGAAGGAGCTAGAGTCTCCAGAGGCTACAGGGCTGGCGTGGCCCCACTTTTTTCGAAGGATGACCAGTGGAATTGTGCTGTGCCTCGCAGGAGGTAAGGCTTTGGGTGGGTCAAGTGAACCCTCACTCAACGAGCATTTGTTCACCCGCGGGCTGGGCTCTCCCGCTGGTCTATTCCCATGGCCCTCTCTCTGCTGAAGCTGGAAGGCTTTGCCTGTGTGAGGTTGGTTAAGTGCAAAATCTGCTTCTTCAAAGAATTCAAAACTGCTGAGATCACACCGTGATGAAGAATCCTGAAACAATGTGGGAGGCACAGAACTCTGAGACACTGTGTGCATAATGTGTGCCATCATCACCTGAAACAGCACTGAGAAAGAGATGCTAAGTGCAAGGCAAACACCGGGCCTGTGTGTTGGGTTTCTTGAGAAACAGCTTCAGGATTTACAGCTGTTCTGTTATACTCATTAGAGTGGGTCAGTGTGCTACATCGAGGTGGGCTGAAGGGATCTCCAGGTACTTTATCATTCATATATATATATATATAAAACATAACATAACATAACATATTTTTAGAGATGGAGTCTCACTATGTTGCCCAGGCTAGAGTACAGTGGCACAATCATAGCTCACTGCAGCCTTGAACTCCTAGGCTGAAGCAATCCTCCCGCCTTAGCCTCCCCAGTAGGTAGGATGACAGGCATATGCCACCACACTCAGCTAATTTAAATTTTTTTTTTTTTGAGACAGAGTCTAGCTCTATTGCCTAGGATAGTCTTAAACTCCTGCCCTCAAGCGATCCTTCTACCTCAGCCTCCAAGTAGGATTCCAGGTGTGAGCCACCTCGTCCAGCTTTGGCACTCCATCATTTGCGTGCAATCAAAACCAAAAGGAAAGCCTTCCCTAGACAGCACATTATGCAGTATTCACTCCTTTTCTTAGTATGCACTAGTGAAATATGGCACATATTGTGCTTTTTAACCAAGAAAACGAACCAAGAGTCTGCTGAGGAGGTACTGAACCCAGATTTGTTTTACTAAGCATGATCCACCTCAGTGAAGCAATGGGAGATCAGTAATCAATAATCAGTGTTTTGTAGAGAAAGCCATGCACCTCCAATGAACTGATGAGTACTTCAAATACAATGAAGGGTTGCTTTAAGCTCTGAGTAAACAACATTCTTAACGTTGCCCAAAAGCAAAGCAGAATTCTAGAGATGCACCAAGAAGTTAGCAAAGCAAAAATTAAAAAAAAAAAAGTTAAAGGCAACTCAAACACCATTCCATTCTCATAATCCAAGCTCTTCATTATAAGTTGTCAACTTCACTACTTAAAAAAAATATGACTTTTGGTGGAAGAGTGTGAAAAGTTACCTTTTGTCTGGGCAGCCTATGAGATTAGATCTTTGAACAAACATTCACTAAGACTAAAATCATACTTTCACCTTTACAATAACATAGCTAATATTATCTTTGCTACAGAAAACGGCAATGATTCTAGAAACGGGCTTTCTAATTTCTCTTCCAGAAACATTAACTTGCCTTAACAATTCTACTTACAGAATCTATAAATTGGAGTGTTTCTGCAAATTCTAAGAGGTTCTTAACATTATCCAGAATGGTGCCTTGGTGGACGATCATACACCTTGTTGGCGAAGCACTTTCTTCAGGTAGGGAGCCAGGATCCACTGGCAGAGATGGGGTGGAGTGGTGTTCTCCCAAACAGGAAACAGGTGCACTGTCTCCATGAGGTCTGGTGTGGTCGGCAATGGTGGTGCTGTGCCACCCGGGGTAGCTGCATGTGTGGTTCTGTGTCTGAGGAAGGGGGAGGGGTATAGAAATAAAAAGACGGAGAAGAAAGAGAGAAGGAACTTAGCAATGATGTTGCACAAGGTATCAGATGCTGTTGGAGGAAAGATAAAGGGAGTTGCATCACCCAAAACTCACTCCTATGAAACAGTTGTCAAGATGTTTCCTTTCATCAGTGCAAGACTCTGCTTTTTAATAGTGCTGGACTTTGTACCTCCACGATCGTCTTCATCGTTATTATTTTGTTAAAACTTCGTATCATGGGACTGTGTTGCTAAGTACAATTCTCATATTGGGTATCTTAAAAATCCGGTTTTATATAGTTTGCCAAAGGTCCATCAATGTTTGCTGTGAGTTAAGAATTGTCCCATTTGCATTCTAACCTACCAAAAGGCTAGAGGACTCAGGGGTAGAGTGGCTTTTATCGGCACACATTCTTGTAGTTTCTATCTTTTCCTAATGCTACACAGGGCACTGCTGCAGTGAAAGCTGCCAAATCAACGTGGTTAGGAAAGCAGAAGAGCAGATTAACAGAAGTCTCCTTACGGCATGACCACACAACTGGAGGAATTGCAAAACATTCACTCAAGTTAAAAAGTGGTTGCGCTAGCATGTGCACATAATCATTTTATTATTTAACAAACAAGAAACTGACCCCTAAGAATACCTACTGGGTATCACTTCTCATTTATTCTCCTTGTTGGTTAACTACATATGTTATAAAGTACAAGCCACCTTTCCCAGTCTGCTGCCCAATCACTAAAAAAAAAAGCCAGAACTCAGTACTGGCCCACATAGTTTCTTGCACACCAACAAAAAAAGAGCAGCCAATGTCCTTTATGAAGATGTTTTACAGATCAATTTTTTACATGTATACACCGAACATGTATCAAATCATATCTGAAATTATAAAATATGGAAGTATAGGTCAACAAAGCAATACAAAAAGAAAAAAATCAAATAAATTGGTACCATCTGGATACATAGTTTTGTTTAAAAAAGGCAGATTTTCATTCATTTTATCTTTGCTAGTCTTTATGTTGATTACAGTCCCTCTGGGGAGAAAAAAAATCGATGATGACAATCACAAGTGGATACTGTGTTTCCGTCACAATTGAAAAAGACTTCTTCCAAATTAGTCAATATACATTCTGATACCCACTGGATCTCATGACAAGAAACGTCTCAGGTTGAGACACTGTGAATGTATATACAGAACCTTGGTTAGTACAATATTTAGAAGAGCGCTGAGGCAAACTGAGGCAAAGCTGCTGCCCCCCCCCACTCAAGCACAAATCATGGGACTACATTGCTAAGTACAATTCTCAGATTGAGTGTCTTACTGGTAGCACTTGCTGTCCTTTCAGCTCATTCTCAGTTGACATTAGGAGTAACTCTAATTCTTTTATTCGCTTTTCTTTCTCGGGGTCTTCATCATTATAGTGTCTCTGAAATTACAAGGTAAGAGAAAAACAAAGTTCTGATTGGAAGCTGTGAATGCAATGGTTGTTACCTGTAGTTATAAGGTAGCATACCCAGCCCGAAGAGCCCCGGCATGACACTGGTATCGACTGAATTTGGCTACTGCAGACATTTTTGTGAAGGTTAGACTTAAGGGAGACAACGTAGTGATGTGAAAGCTGAGGCTAGAGTAGATGTTGACTGATACAAGTTGTTTCATCTTTGTATCATCAGAGAACTCCAGAGCAAACTCGCTCTAGAAGCCAAGATTGGTGGGTTGCCCGCTGGGTTGCCCCCTCTCTTCTCCACATTTCCTTTTCTTTTTACTTCAGTGGGTCAGGTGAAGATAGGTGTTTAGATGGAATAAGTCAAGCATTTCTTAAAAGCAGTGTGGTGAACAGCGAATGGGTTTCTTTACAGAAGGATCTTACCTGAATGGCTGCGGCAGCTGGCTGAGGGACATTGACTATATTTACATGTAACGCTACAGGATATGGAACGTGACTGGAGACCTAGATGGAAAGGCAAAACAAAGGCTGCTTCATTCATGGTTACACATGCTTCAGGGGACTTGGCTTCCTGAGGTTTTGTTCTGGGACCGAGGGGAAAGATACTTTACTGATAAAATTTAGAATCAAGCGATTAAAAAAAAAACGCTGTAATTTGAAATTTAGCTCTGTTTCCTTTAGAAATGGTTAAATAGCTAAAGCAACATAGTGAAAGAAATTTAAAGGGTTCATCAACCCTGACAGGAAGTATTCTTTAATTAGAGAAAAAGACAATGGAACACATAATTTAGAATATATTCACGAATGCATAAAAAAGTTTTGATGGGAAAAACTGATGACACTAGTTGTTTTAAATAAAATATTTTTGATTATGTTTTAATAAAAAGCACAGAACTTTTTATGATAACTCATTCACCTGAGACCTTTCTGTAAAGTCTGAAATCAAATGCATGGAACAGAGAAGAGTAAAAAACATTTATGAATATGTTTTGTACAGAATTTGCATATGAGCTCTGTTTCCTTGGGTGGGTTTCATCATTTATTAGTGTTAGTTTTCAGACTAAAGTCTATTGTTTTTTCCTCTTTCCTCTTTCCTCTTCTTTTTTCCACCCATTATGAATTATTTCCCTTATAAGATATCCACAAATGAGGAAGGAATCACATTCAAAGGAAGATAAAAGGAGACAGATACCCAATGTCACCAAGCTCTGCTCCTGACTCAGTAAGAAGGTAAATACTTAATGAGTGAATAAATTGAGAAATTTCAGCTATATCGCTACCAGAATTGAACTTCCTAACAGTTGGATTTCAGTGTCAAACCATCTCCTGTTTAAATGTAATACTGCCTTCACTTTTCATTTTAGAAGAGAAAAATATTAGACTACAAATGCCTCTCCATCCCTCTATTCTTCAGCAGTACTTTAAGCCAATTTATATTCAAAAGCTAACTTCATACTAGATTTGGAGTAGCAAGTTAGAATCAAACAACTTGGATTCTAGTCAGCGCCACCTCCATGAGCTGACACCCTGGACAAATCAATTACCATCCTTGGTCCGGATGCATAAATCAGGGATAACAATCCCTGCTCCTATTTACATCAAAGGGTGTCGGTGAAGATCCGTCAAGGTGATCATGTTTACGAAAGCTCCCTGTAAAGTATGCAACTGCAAGGTAATTACAACCATGTCTCTCATTAAACTAAATTCTCAGGAATGGCTTACATTTTGCGCTTCGGAAATGTGGTAATAGGAATAGTCATTGTTGACAGAGGGCTGGCCAGCTGCGGGGAGCTGAGCTGTAGGCGGTGCCTGAGCAAAACCCATCAAGTGGCTGCTCTTCTGGAAGCTTGTGGCCACTGTTGGCTGGCTGGCTTTGGAAGACTCCTGAAGATAGCCTTCCTGTTCGACCTTCCGACGCATGGTAGAATTCCAGTGGTTCTTGATAGCATTATCAGTTCTGCACAGAAATACATCACATACAAATTTCACAAACAAAAATTTCAATCCAGATTAAAGCGAATTGACAGAAAACTGTTTCTAACAGAGACGTTTTCTCTGGGTCTACTCGTGGCTGTTTTTCTCTTTTCAATCTTTCCTTCTTCCCCACTGCCTAAGATCATGCTTTCTCTATTGCCTAATTTAAAATTCATAGACTTATCTTAGTTATATCACCTGGCATGCATGTAGTTTTCTAAAAATGTTGATATGTTTTAACAATTGTGTTTCCTTGGTGAAAGAGTATTCTCAACGCAATAACCCTTCATGTTTATTCTGACGGTTCACGGTGCAAGGCTCTAATAGCACTTAAAATTCCAGCTGTCCTAGAAAAATTACTACTTTGAGCATGGCATAGCAGGGCCTACACAGCACAACAGGGACTTGGGGAAGCTTGGTGAATGACCATGCTGGTGCTACCTTACTGTTCTCTCTTCATCTCTCATAGCACGAGTGAGAACTTGCGAGGCAAAAAAATTTCCACCTTTGGAAAACTGCCCCAATTGTTCTTATATCCAGAGGTGAGAATGGAAAATGGAATCTCAAAGGGAAAGATGCTAACCCTCAATATATTTTTAAACTGCAAAACATTTTTACTAAAGTCTTTTCATTCTCAGAAAAACAGTTTCTCAATTCAGAAAGACGGTTTTAAGCCTCCCTTTTACTATTTCAATGGGGGCAGGAATGTAGGCTAAAGAAAGAGGAAGTTCAATTGCCTCTTTAATTTTTAGAAGAATCAACAGTAGCCAAGGTGATGTCGTTTCTCCTATACAGTAGACAGGTGAGAGGATCACCTGAGCCTGGGAGTTCGAGGCTGCAGTGAGTTGTGATCATACCACTGCACTCCAGCCTGGGTGTGAAATCTCATCTCTTAAAAAATAAAGAAGGCACAATAATAAGAGAAGACTCAACAGTATATCCTCTCAGACCATATGGGAGAAAAAGCTTTATTTTACTAACTTATCAAATATTCTAAGCTTACACTAAACCATGAGGGAAATGCTTTGGAGCATCCTAAAAGAATACTTTAGAACCATTTTTTTTTTTTTGAGTTGGAGTCTCACTCTGTTGCCCAGGCTAGAGTGCAGTGGCACACTCACAGCCACTGCAGTCTCGACCTGCTGGCTCAGGTGATCCTTCTGCCTCAGTCTTTCAAGTAGCTGGGACTACAGGCATGTGCCACCATGTCTGGCTAATTTTTTGATTTATTGTAGAGATGAGGTCTCGCCAAGTTGCCCAGGCTGGTCTCGAACCTGTGGGCTCAGGCAATCCTCTCACTTTAGTCTCCCGAAGTGCTGGGATTATAGGTGTGAGCCACTGCGCCCGACTATATAGCCATTTTTGAAACAACTCTTTCTCCTGAATTATTAAGTGCAAAAATAAAACTATTTTTAATATTTCCTATATACACCATTTTTAATGCAATATTTATAATAAAAAGTACTTTTTCCCAACTAACAAAATCTGTTATATATTACATAAGTGGAGAAAGCGGGATAAAATGAGCTTCCATGGTTTTTCCTCCTAATGAGGTCATTCTCTTGTCTTGTTCATTAAAAATATAGCATTATAGTAACATTATTTTAAAACCTGAAAGCAGGATGAGAATTCTAGAAATACATTAATTCTTTAATCAAAGAAGAAAAATTTAAGCCAAGTGGTATAAGGAAATGAATGCTCGTTATCAGGGAAATGGTAGCTGAGTTTCTCTGGGTCACTTAATCAACTGTGCAAACTTAGACCACAGACAAAATGTCTGTCTTCAGTTTCCTTCTATGTGTTTAGAGTTTTGTCGTTTACAAAGTGCTTTGACATTCATTTTATTTGATTCTAACACTGACCTTGGGAAGTAGGTTATTACTCATTTTGCAAATGGGGAAATTGAAAGTTAAATGACTTGACCCAGGGCTCCCCATTGGGTGGGTCTTGGAAGTCCTCAACCAGATAAACTCTGGATGTGGTTTCGCTAATGAAATACTTATAATTGATGGGATGTAATTCACTCACCATACATTTAAAAACAGAATGTTCAATACCCACTCCCTCACTCTTCCCAATCAATATTTTTTTGACATATTATTACCGTCCAGGCAGTAGCTTTGCGATTTCTGCCCATCTGTTCCCCAGTCTCTTGTGTGCCTGGTATATAATTCTGTCTTCCTCTTCTGTCCAGGAGGTTTTCTTAACTTCCGGATTCAAGTGGTTATGCCACCTCTCCCTACATTGTTTTCCAATTCTCCCCTTTAAGTGCTTGGCAATAACAGACCAACGTTTCGGACCGTATTTCTGTACAAGTTCTATCACCTTCAGATAAACACACAAAAATAACCTATGTTTAATGTTATGTAATGAAATCAGTGTTATCATTCTTCAGCGTAATAAGATCTTTAGAAAGTTTCTAACATTTGCTTTCATTCATCAGAAATATGGGAATGGAGTCCTCTACGTCCTGTTTGTCCACTTGACTTGTTTGTCTACTTTTCCCAGACTTGTTAGAGATTCAAGAGATATTGTCAAGCTTTAATAGAAAGCCACCCTAAATGTCTAAAGTTTGCTTTCCATCCAAACTAAGAGATGTGCTTCAATTCAGGACTGCAGTATTTCATCAAGTTGTGAAATATTCAACAAAGACGTTTTAGTATGAACATTCTTAGTTATGATTCACCCACCCATGAAGGAAGAACTTACTCTCTGATCTTCTTCTTTAGTCCAAGGACCCTTGATGAGCTCAGGGTTTAGTACTTTCTGCCATCTGTGCTGGCACTGCACATCTGTTCGATTCTAGACAAATAAATTATGCACCATTATAAAGATAGGATGTGATAAGCACGTGAAGACTGTTGTAATATGAATCAAACATAGATATACAGTGAAAACATTCAAGAACATTTTGGGGCATGTTCGGAGAATCTGCCTCCCTCATTATTTACAGGCTACAGAACATACAAATAATATATCAAAGTTGTATCTAAAATTAGAAGCTCTGCCTCCTGAGGGAAACAGTCCTGCCACGTGAACTAAAGGACCATCATAATGCACATGTGCCTGTCAATTTAACTTAACCTCAACCTCAGTCTATTGCATGAGGAAGTACCTACATGTCCCAAGACTTTAACGTTAGAGATTCTATATGGTTGGGCTTTTACAAGAACCCACCCTAAATGGCTAAAGCCTGCTTCCCATTCAAACTAAGAGATGTGCTTCAATTTGGGACTGCAGTATTTACATTGTGGAAAGAACAAGGATGAATGAAAGACAGGCTCCACCTTACAGAAGCTTATACTCTTACAAGAAGGAAAAGATAAACAGATAATTGACTATGACAGAAGGCTGGATTTGATTCATATGTAAGAAGAGACCATAGCAAAATGATATTGAAGTGAGGAAAGGAGAAATTGTTTTCTTGGGTGGAGTTTGGAAAGGTTCTTGATATAGACTTTGACGGGCAGACAGAACTTTAACTGGTGAAGTAAAGAGAGAACATTCTAGCAGGTGGGATCACCAGGAAAAAAAGCCCAGAGGAGGGAAAGCAGAAATGAATGCAGGCAAACCTGCTTATGGGTTGGAAGAAACACACCTGGGTATAACAATATAGCAGGGTCCTTGTGTGCCAGATCAAGGCAATTTACTTGATTTGTGAGATTTTAAGTCACTGTTGTTGGTTTTGAAAAGATAAGGTACAGTTGCATTTTAGAAAGCTCCATCTGCCAGGGGTGTCTGGGATGGATGCAAAAGTGGGAAGCTATAAGCAGGGAAGTCACTTAGGAAGCCATTGTGATCGTCCGGATGAGGGGGCAAAAGCCTAACCTGTAGCACAACCATGAGCTTGAAAAGAAGGGGACGGCCAGGTGTGGTGGCTCAAGCTTGTAATCACAGAGAGGCCAGGTGGGAGAATTGCTTGAGCCTAGGAGTTCAAGCCCAGCCTAGGCAACATCACAAGACCTTGTCTCTACAAAAAAATAAAAAAACTAGCTGGGTGTGGTGGTGTGCACCTGTAGTCCCAGCTACCAGAGAGGCTGAAGCAGGAGAATCACCTGAGCCCAGGAGGTCGAGGCTATGGTGAGCCAGGATCATGCCACTGCATTCCAGCCTGTGCAACAGAGTGAGACCTTGTCTCGAAAACAAACAAACAAAAAAGAAAAGAAAAAAAAAAAAGAAAGAAAAGAAAGGGACTGACTACAAAGGAATTCCAGGTTCCTTAGTAACTGCCTGAAGGTACAGAATGGAGGATTGAGACAGATCAAGAAAGGACCCTAGGATTTTAAACCCGGATGCCAAAAGTATGGTTATCGACAAATATAGGGAATTCAGGAGAAACTGACTTGGAGAACAAATCATCAAAATGCTAATTTATATTATCTTAATAAATGAAAAGATAAAACAAAAAGCAGTTGTTTAAAAAATGTTGTCAACATCCTTTAATAATCTATTTAGAAACCCCACTTAACTGCATTGTAAAGTAAAATTTAAGTTATAGATAGGGCATGTCTCCCCCATTTGTTATATGTGAGCAAATATAAAATATCTTAATAACCTCTCCTAGAATATTCCTATACACCTTTGAGAGGAGCTTTCCTTATACAATAAGAAAAAATTACTAACTTACCGGGAGATAATTGGCAATAACTTTCCAGTCATCTGTTCCATTCTGTTCCACCAGCTTCTTTAATTTTTCATCCTAAGACATTCAAAGGTAATCCTAGGATATCAGTCATTTACTATATAATGCTGGTCTAGTTATCCAATAATACAGTTCAGAAAAAAAATCTCTCAAAAGTATCCAAATATAGCAGATATTAACATAATATAATGGTTTGAGCATAGTTTTATTTTGAGTCAGATCAGAGTTTGCACCTTGACTTGGTTATTGATTAGTTGAGTTAGCTTGGGTATATCATTTTACCTTTCTGAACCTTAGTATTGTCATCTATAAAATGGGAATGTTGCTATCAACAGGGTTATTTTTAGATTAGATGAAGTAATTATGCAAAACATTTAGTATAATGCTTGGCACGTATTGACTGTTGAATAGATGGTAACTGTTTACTTTGTGGGAAAAAAAGATGAATTCCAATGTTAGATTCTGTAATGTTTAACTATGTCAATAGACAGGATCTTGAGTGAGAGATAAAATATTTCTAGTTAGTCCAGCCTCTTTCTTATAACGAAACAGAAGATCACTTTTGAAATTAAACTTGAAGACTTGTATATGTAAGAAAATCATTTAGTTTTTGTATCAATATATTCACAATTTAAATGAGGCCAAACATATTTGAACACAGAAGACACTAAACATTTGTGGGCAATCAGTTCTTTCAGTTCATATACTGTTCACAGATCTACCGGTTTACAAATATCTTTATATATGTGTTCTTTCTTATGATTCTATAAAGGTAACATTCACACGCAATGTGGGTCCCTGGTACAATGCAGACAATAACAGACAATACAGAATGGGCAGACCTGGGCTGAAATAAGAGGACTTAATAACAGAACTTATCTATCCTAAGAATCATCTGCACAACCTCAGTAGGTAAAATACGCGTTTCCTACGGGCCTTTCTGGGCCTCCTGTCTGCCTATCAGCAGGTGCTCTGGTTTAAATGAAGCAGAGTGCAGTGAATCTGAAGAAGAGTTAATACCATTCACTCTAACACGAAATCCTCTAAAATTAGTAGCAGAAAGTATTTGAAAACATTAAAGAAAAGGAAACCTTTCTGACACATTCATAATTTTGCTTCTAAAGTATTTTTCCATCCCTACGAAGATCAAGCTTTTGAGAAGCTAGCATAAAGGAAACATGAGAAACATGTGCATCTCATCCATCATTGGATGCTTTTAGAATATCCCTTCATGCATATGGCTCTGTGAAATATACCAAGAATATTAAACGAATACATTAGAGCAAGACGCGTTCTATCAGTGTTCTATTTTCTTCCTTTGTTTTGTTTTTGGAAGTAGAAATTCATTCATTTGTTCAGGGAACATTTATCAATATCCCTCCTTTGTGTCAAGCAATTCTGGGTTCAGGAAACAGGAAGATGAACAGACATCGGACCCTGCCCTCAAAAGACTTGCAGTCTGCTGGGGGAGACATATATGTCACAGAAGAACACGTGCCCGTGCACGGGTCCACAGAAAGATGCATTCAACCCCATGAAGGAAGCCAGGGATGGCTTCCAGAAGAGGCAATGTGTACATAGGGAAGGAGGAAGTAGGAAGAAGTGGAGGGACATCAGGCAGAAGGAAACACAGAAGAAGCCTACAGTGAGAAGGAGAGACATTCAAAGAACTATAAGTAGCGAGGAGATGGACAGTCTAACAGTATAGTGTACACGTGTGGGGAGGTGAGAGGCGAGCACGCTTCACAGGCGGGCTGAGAAAAGAGCTCAGAGAGCCTGCTAATAAGTTTGAGTGCCTGTAGTTCAACTGAAATTTTGTTTTTCACAAATGAAACACTACGTTTTTCCATGTTATGATAAATTTTGATTGGTTACCTCTTCCCGGGTCCACCTAGTTTTCCCCAAGTGACGTTTTCCAGACTTGGGAAGCAGCCCATCATAGTCATGGTCACACATCTCAAAGTCTTCATCATCCTCATCACTGCTGTATATGCTGCAGAGAGAAGAATGGGCAGACCTGAGCTGAAATAAGAGGATTTAAACGACTACTGGATTACAAAACTTACACAAAAACTCCTCAACAATCTTTTCAAAGGCTACGAAGATAAAACTTTGAAAACTTGCACAACAAGATTGTTTTCTGCATTCTCCTGCTCTAGTATTGTAAACTGGTTTTGCTGTTATTGGTATCCACAGATACAGCAAAGGACCTGGCACCTTCCTATTGCCCTGCATGTTTAAACCTGCTGTTACTGTTAGACCAGGGACAAGTTACACATTTGGCCACCTTCCAACCAATGGAGGCTTAAGTTTAAAACTTAATGTTAAGGGCAAGAAAAGGAACAAGAGCCCCTGTCCTTTATATAAGTACACACTCAAAATCTTGGGCGGACGTCAAATCATTTAAATAATGTTTCCTAAACACAATACGCAATTCAATTACATTATTCTAATGGGACTTGTGCTTTATTTAAAAAAAATCAAGAAGTAATACACCCCATAACATAATTATAGTCATCCCTTAAAGACTAGAAGATTAGGAGAATCTAAGAGGAAAGGATTTTAAAGTCTGAGGAAGGATAAGACCATCAAGTGATCAAACTGTTTTGCAAATAACATTAATATCAAACTGCTCAACACTCTAGGCCTGGTTGATCCAACTTGTGGCCATGTTTACAATACTTAGTTTCCGGAGTAACTAAGTGAATAATTAGGCTACTTGATAGTCAGAATCTTACTTACTCTTGTTTTTTCTATCTCTGACTGAATGGTGTTTGAAATGTTATAAAATGTACCTAATTCAAAACTGAGGGATTTCCCCAGAAGAAAACTGTGGGTTTAAAAAGAACCCATTACCATTTTCAAAAGAGCTTTTTATTTTACCTAATTGACCAAACCTAAGAATTTTGAAGACTTTTGAAGTAACTCTATGTTTAATATTTATTCATATGTACTGACTAGATGAGAGTAATCTTACAGACACAGTTTACTTTCAGTCACAATTTTTTAATAAAACTTAAGACAGGAAAAATACTATCTTGGAAACCTTACTAAAATTTATAATTGTAATATTGAGAAATCCATCAAACTGAGACCGATAAGAATAATGACATAAAGCAATATAATAATGCCAATTATTGTTTTTAAAAAGAAAATTTATATCAGGCTTTGTCATCCCAAACGAGGTCCCAATTGTATATTACCAACCCCCCAGTCATCCAGCTAAAGTGCTTACCAAGACATCCTGAACTGGGGGTTCTCATAATTTAAAACTTATTTTGAGGACAATTTGATGGTCCAGGTTGTACAGTGACATGATGTGATCAAATTTCAAATACCATCACACACACACACACACACACACACACACACACACACACCACAAATCCCATTAAATGTATTTATAATCTGTAATCATTTCTTTCATGTAGTGTTTATCCTTTGAAACAATAGCCTAGTTCTGTTTCACACTGTAAACAGGTGGCACTAAATAACTTTTGACCAATAATCACAATAGTTTCCTCTGAATATAAAACACGGTATGATAAGCAGCAAAAAAAAAAAAAAAAAAAGTTATTATAAGCCCACAGCTGTAAGTCAGCATCTTTCGAAACTCATAGGGAACTCCTTGGAAAGCCCCCAAATGAAGGAGTCCCTGTGATCAAACTGTTTTGTAAATAACATTAATATCAAACTGCTCCAGCCGCTGCTTTTGATTCTAGAAAAGGGGTTCCAGGAGCCCCTCGTGAAGCATGAGAGGCACGAAGAAAACCAGAGGGACCGGAAAGCGCAGTCCCAGATTCAACTCAAATGAACTTTTTAGGTTTGGCTGGATCCGGAGGTCACCCTTTCCAGAACGGAGGAGGACATTTTTTCGACGAGTCACAGAGCACCTCTCTTTTGGTCACTGCTGACCAACTCGGGAAGGAGCAGCATATTCAATCGCCCGCAGGGGGCAGCCAACGTCAGGTGAGAGCGCGCCGGAGTCGAAGAGGACTGGGGTTCCGGAGGCAAAGGTGCCGCCGGTCCCAGTTCTGCCTCCACCTTGCAGTGTGACTTGGACAAATCACTTCCTCTCTCTCAGGACCTCAGTTCCTCGCTTAGAGTCTATCTCGAGGGTACTTTCCAGCGCTAATAAATGACGATCCCTCCCATGTCTTCGGGCCTCTCAGAAGTTCAGCTCAGAGGCAGAGACGTGCAAACCCGAGGTCTTGGGGAAAAGGTGAGGTGTGACTTCTGCAGGTCCCGAAGGCGCCACGAGGCAGCAGGGCGGGTCCGGGCTGCTGGCGCGGCCAGCTCCCGGGAGTCTACCCGCAGGCTGGGCACCGGGGCTCGCCTGGAGCTTTGCATGCGATTTCCTCGCTCTACGCCGCCGGCCTCAGCAGCATGATTAATTTCTACTGAGGACCTGAAATAACTTTTCCCAC
>CAUYQG010068902.1:0-33640 GCA_963574415.1 Tarsius wallacei
CCATGCCCGGCTAATTTTTTGATTTATTGTAGAGATGAGGTCTCGCTTGCCCAGGCAGGTCTCGAACCCGCGGGCTCAGGCAATCCACTCACCTCAGCCTCCCAAAGGCGCGGGATTACAGGCTGAGCCACCGAGCCTGGCGACACAACTATTTTAAATAAAGCCTGTTTGAATGCTCCAACTTTATTATCCTATCAACCCTTACATTTTTGTGTTCTCTAAGTCTAATTGTAGCCCAAGTCAGATTCACCAATGGATCTTGGTGCCACAGGACATGGGGCTGCCATGTCAAGGAGGCCCAGAAACTTCTTTTCACCACTCCCTGACTGTTTTACCCACTTGTGTCCACAAGGCTTTGAATCCCTAGTAGTGGTTGAGCTAGGGGATCTTGGCTCATTTGTCAATCTTTATCTTCAGATCAGATTTCTCATTGTATTCTCTATCTTCTGACTCTAAATTTCTCTGATAACCTGCAGGCAGTTTACTTTAAAAGTAAACAGGCCTCCAAGTTAACCTGCCTTCAGGAGAGCTTGTGATTCATGGCAATATCCTGTCCTTGAGTAAAGAAACTTATGACCCACTGACGTTGAAAAGGATGCTGATTTATCTCTGACTGTCTTGCACATAGGGCATTTTAGCCTGTATGCTGCACTCTGTAGTCAATGATTGTAACCTCTGTATTGTACTCTCTAATAAAAAAAGACAACTCAGGTATGAGGAGTCCTTCCTCCCTTCTCCTAAACTCTCCTATAAAAGCTTTCCAATTTGTAACAGATGCTGGCACACTCCCCAATTTTTTTGGTGTGTCTTCCCATGTCAATCTCATTTGTCTTCCCATAACCCTTTATCAAATTATTTCTGGCTTAATTATTAACAGCTTTAATTTTGGTTGGTATATTTGGCATAGCTGGTAGGATTCCAAAGTGATCTCCCTGAACCACACAGTGTGGTTTCTGATCTTTATGCTGGTACCAGCAACAAACCCACTGCATGTCTCAACTTGGATGCCCTTGCTGGTTAATACAGACAAGCTCCTACTAGAATCAATACACCTACCACCTTGGCTGAAGTTCTAGTTTATTGAAGTTGCTCTGTTTTTTGGCTAGGAAATACAACTCTCTCAGAATGAGTTACTGCTGCAAATTCAAGGCAAAGGTTTTGTTTAATTCTAGTAAGGGATAAAATAGAAGCTTTGTGAATTGTTTTTGGGGTGAGACGAACTTTTCTTGGCTTTCTCCTTTTCAATTGCATGAGGGTATTCTTCTTTTTTTTTTTTTTTTGAGTCAAAGTCTCACTCTTTTGCTCAGGCTGGAGTGCAGTGACATGATTACAGCTACTGCAGCCTCCACCTGCTGGGCTCAGGCGACTCTTCTGCCATTGTTTCCTGAGTAGCTGGGACTACAGGCATGTGCCACCATGCCTAGTTAATTTTTTATTGTAGAGATGAGGTCTTGCTATGCTGCCAAGGCTGGTTTTAAATTCACAGGCTCAGGCAAGTCTCTTGCCTTGGCCTCTCAAAGTGCTAGGATTACAGGCATGAGCCACCACGCCTGCCCTTTGCATGAGGGTACTCTTGCTCTGAAGTTTTGACACACTCATTCTCTCCAGCTGAACAGCTGTGGGAAAAAACAAAACTAGAGAAGTGTCAGAGTGTACAATCCATGACATGTTGCAGTCTCATAGGAGATCTACATACTGTTAACTTTATGCTCAGCTGGTAGGCTTTATAAAGATTGATCATCTCTTGCCTGTGAGAACCCTGCCACTTCTTCAGTGATGACTTGGGAATCTGAGACACATAATCTTTATAGCCCTCCAGGCGAAATCTCTGGGAAGAAGCTTGTCTCATACATAGCTTGTCTCACTCAAAACAACCAAGATGGGAAATGTGTCTTCTAAGACTGAGGGTGCACTGCCTCTACTGATACCTGCTGGTTTTATGTATACTACTTAGGGTCCTTTTACTTGCTGGTAAGTAACCTAATTCAGGATGGCCATAACCAGCAGAGGCCAAAATGGGGATCTTTTGAAAATGCCTAAAATAATGTATTTGCATGCACAATTGGAAAAAGCTAGTTGAGAACCAAATGGAACGAAATGCTTACATCCTATAGCACTTAGAAGTTTTTAAAGAAATTCTGTTAAAAAAAAATGCCTCCATTCAAGAGGTAAACAAAAGGATATTTGAGACTATTTCTGAATCGAAAAAGACTGTAACTACTCTCCCTTTCACACCCAAAAGCTCCTTCTTCTTCTACCCTTGTGTCATGTTCTCCCTTATCTGGACTCATTTCTTTCTGCTTGTTCCTTTGGTTCCTATACAGCTCATAGGCATAGATTTTTCGAATTTCACAATGCCCACACTTCCTTCTCTCAAAAAGGGGAAATGTATTTAAATTTAGAACAGAAGGAGCAAATGGAACAACTATAAAATGAGAATAAAACTACTGATATTATAAAAGTACACACTCAACAAATTTTTTCTAAATCAGAACAAATGAACACCACTGATGATTTATTGCAAGATTTGCTGGACCATTTATAGTTCTAATCTTTCATTGGCATTGGTAAAATATATTCAGTCACCCTCATTACAATGGAATACTTAACTGAAAAATTAATAGTCTAAAAGAAAAAGAACTAGATAAATGTTTACAAAAGTTAGGCTCTCAAATCAAAAAAGGTCAAAATCTTGAGCAGTGATATAATCTCTGTCCAGCCTCCAAATTTTACTTTTTCTGCCATTCAGGGGCCAAAAAGAAAAACAAAAACTGCTAAAATTATTTCCCACCCAATTTGCTAATCAAACAAACCAGACTAGTAAACAACAGATAGATTTAGCCAGACGCAGTGGTATAATTCCAGTTAGTTGGGAGGCTGTCAGAAGAACCACTTGAGCTCAGGAGTCCAAAACCAGCCTAGAAAACATAGCAAGACCCCATCTCAAAAAGGATAAAACATAGTTTTTTTTGTTTTTGTTTTTTTAACTAATCCGAGGAGATTTTGTCTTTCTTACACAATTTGGCCAGTCTTAGCTAAAATGTAAACACTGAAAACACTAAACTCATTTGAACTTGAAAAAAAAGGGGGGTAAAAGTTGTTTCTAAAAATCAAACTGCCATAAAAGCTTTACTTTAGTCCACAGTCTTCGTTAGATTACATGTCAAGGAAATTAAAGGTTAGCCATATAATAGGTTCCAATTTTGTGAGAAATATAATTTGTCTTTTATAAACTGGAGAGTTTGTATTATTATTTTATGATTAAAATTTTAAAATGTATGTTTATGCATGTGTACATGTATTCTTATGTGTTGTATCTACGTGGTAAAATCTGGCATAGTTGGCCAGAAATCTCTTAAGAATAGATGAGTACTCATATAAAATATGAAATACATAGTAATCAGCCCTAATGGCTACTAGGTCATGTGATTTAAGCACATCTTTAATAAATAAGCTGGTTTTGAAATTATTGGTAAAACAAAAATAGAAAGGTCTTCAGAATTGTCAGCATACATTTTCGCCTGGATTTAACAGTCACACAGTTTTATATTTGTCCCTGAAAGCTATATTATTATTATTATTGATTTTTTATTTCTGGCTCACAGCAAACAAGATAGAATGATAACTATTTTAAGGTGTCAAGTTTCGACACAAAGTTTAAAAAACTATAAACTCAGTCTAAAACTGAGTGATTTTTGCTTTTGTCATTTTTTGATAAGTAAGACTAATTTAATATTGTTAGTTTAATGAAAACAGCAAGTAACCAGCAAAATACCCATATATTTAACTTTAAGGTTCTTATTTATAGAGAAACATGTTTTTTAAAATTATAAAATGGTTCTCATCTATAAAATACTAACATGTTCAATTCGAGGTATTGCTTCCTAGGTTTATACTAAAATACAAGTTTATTAAGAGTTAAAAAGCATAATTAGTACATAGAATTCTGTTATAACATGTGCTACATATATGATGTGTTTTTAATTAAAAAGGTACAAGAAAAGCATAAAATTGTATACTTTATTGAGAAAAAGAATAATTGTGTCTAATTTGGGGTTCATTTAAAGCTTATTGCAAAACATGGAGAAAGACAAAAGAGCCAGTAAGTAGAAGAGGATATGTGAAGAAAGTTATAGATATGGAGGTGTTTTTTTGGTAAAGAGGGTTAAAAAGAAAAGAGAAGCTGGGTGCAGTGGCTCATGCCTGTAATCCTGTGAAAGGGAAAAGAAGCAGCCTCTGCCCCTGGGATTACAAGGGGGGATCAAAGAAATGGCTTTAGCCTTGAAACAAACTTTACTCCCTTCCTGGAGACTTTTTGAAGTTTTCTTTCCTCTGTAAACATTGCAAGATTAATTGTATCCTTAACCCGCTATACTTGCCTGATTTGCACACCTGCTTCTGTAAACTCACTAGCTTGCTGATGTCAGCAGAATATTGCGATAAGAGCTCTGGAAAATGTCCAACTCTAACTTTAGCTAACCAAGATGTAAGCTAGGACTACTTAAGGAAGCTCTGAGCCGCAGCTCGGGGTCGTCTTGCTTGGAATTCTCTTCCTGCAAGCGGTTGCCAGCTGGCAGAACCTTGACTAAGAAACTTCTCCTTTGTTAAAATTAAGTCGGTGGGTTGTTATTTAATCGCTCGGACTCTACTTCAAGCCCAGCACTTTGGGAGGCAGAGGCAAGAGGATTGCCTGAACCCAGGAGTTCAAGACCAGACTGGGCAACTTGGTGAGACCTTGTCTCTACAATAAATCAAAAAGTTAGCCAGGGGTGGAGGTGTACACCTGTGATTCCACCTAATTGGAAGGTTGAGGCAGAAGAATCACCTGAGTCCAGCAGGTCAAGACTGCAATGGTTATGAGCAAGCCACTGTTCGCTAACCTGGGTGATAGAGTGAGACTCTGACTCAAAAAAAAGAAAAAGAGAGTAATTTTGTATGAGAAAGAATCTTGTTGTATGGTAAATTTTTGTCCTAAGGTGAAATGACTGGTTACTGAGGAGAGAAGTATAGGACAAAACAGAAAGTTCAAGTATGTCATCAATGGCCTATATTAAGTCATCTTAAGGTTTGTGGGGAAAAAAATTATTAAAGAAATTTTGTGTGTGACCAAGTGGGTTATAATTAGAAGGAATTTATGTATAAGCCTTTCTAAAGATTGAGTTTGATATTAAAATTACATTAATACAAAATGCAAAGATTTTGGTTCCTTATGTTAGAACAACAAGGTTTTCTTAAGTATTTATTTGCTTTTAGTAAAATTATAAGAGGTTTTCATTTTTAATTCAAAAATGAAATTAGTTTCTTTTTTGAAACTTCTGAGATTTCTATCTCATAAGTTCAAATTTGTTGTACCTCACTGCATGAGATTTATAGGTCTCATGTTATTGCTGTCTATTTTTTCTCCCCTGGAAAAAGTATATCTTTATGCTTGCTTGGGATGATAACTCTCTCGTTCAACCGTTTTGTCATGTCCTGTAACTTTTTCTCCAATTCTAATTCTGTTGTTATGGGCTGATGCTAAAATGCTTTAGTTCTAGAAATGCTTGAAGTTCTAGAAAAGCAACGTTTTCTTCCACTATAACTTAGTTGTGTGCTCTTGGCTTTTCTTGGCACGTCTGAATGTTCAATGTAACCAGGAAGTGGTCCATGCTGTTGCTAAGGGCCATGTATTTTCCTGCTGAAGGAAAATACTCGTTTCGCTTTTTTTTTTTTTTTTTTTTAAAGTTGGAGTCTCACTCTGTTGCCCAGGCTGGAGTGGAGTGGCATGCTCACGGCTACCCCAGTGTCGACCTGCTGGGCTCAGGCGATCCTTCCACCTCAGCTCTCCAAGTAGCCAGAACCATAGGCGTGCGCTATCACGGTCGGCTAATTTTTTGATTTATTGTAGAGTTGAGGGCTCCCTATTCTCCAACCTGTGGACTCAGGCAATCCCCTCACCTTAGCCTCCCAAAGTGCCAGGATTACAGACTCGAGTCCCTGCTCCCGGTCTAGTTTTCTTTTTTATATTCCTCTATAATAAGTATACTCTTGTAACCCTGGACATACAAGGACTGACAATTAAGTTCGCGAAAAAGTGCTACATATCTTATTGCTGAATATCACTATGGTCACCTTCAAAATACTCCCCTGGGGAAACTATGCATTGATGCCAGAGTCTAGTCCACCCATCAAAGCAATTTTGGAACTCTTTTTCTGGAATGGCCATCAGAGCTGTCATCGTGAGAATGTCAAAGTTTGAATTAGAGCAAGGAACAAACATTACGTTTCTTGTTAAATTTGGCAAGAGTGGAAGTGAAATCAGGGACACATTAGTCCAAGTTTATGGGGATAATGCCATGGTGAAAATGGCAGTGTACAAATGGATTAAAATGTTTTTCTGAGAGAAGAGAAAGCGCCCTGGTGAAGAGAGGTTAGGATGGCCAGCAACAAGCAGAACTGATGAAGATATTGCAAAGATTTGTCAAATTGTGCATCAAAATCGTTGGCTGACTGTGAGAAGCATAGCAGACCAAATAAACATTAATAGAGCAACAGTTAGGAAAATCTTTTTTTTTTTGAGTTGGAGTCTCACTTCGTCGCCCAGATTGGAGTGCAGTGGCCGCTCCTGGCCACCGCAGCCTCGACCTGCTGGGCCCCGGCGATCCTTCCGCCTCAGCCTTCCAAGTAGCTGGAACTACAGGCGCATGCTACCACGCCAAGCCAACTTTTTGATTTATTATAGAGATGAGGTCTCACCAAGTTGCCCAGGCGTGTCTCGAACCCGCGGGCTCAGGCAATCCACTCACCTCAGCCTCCCAAGGCGCGGGATTACAGGCTGAGCCACCGAGCCCGGCTAGGAAAATCTTAACTGAAAATCTTGGCGTGAGAAAGGTGTGTGGAAAAATGGTCCTGAAGGAGCTCTTGCATCACAACAATGCACCAGCTCACACAGCACTTTCTGTGAGGGATTTTGTAGCCAGTAAACAAATAATTGTATTGGAACACCCTCCCTACTCACCTGATCTGGCCTCCAATGACTTTTTTCTTTACTTGAAGATAAAGGAAATATTGAAAGGAAGACATTTTGATGACATTCAGGACATCAAGGATAATACGATGACAGCTCTGATGGCCATTCCAGAAAAAGTTCTAAAACTGCTTTGAGCGGTGGACTAGGCTCTGGTGTTGATGCATAGCTTCCCAAGGGGAGTACTTCAAAGGTGACGCTAGTGATATTCAGCATCTGTCCCTCTCATTCCTTGACCATACCAGTCCTGTTCCTGCATTAGGGTGTTTGCACCCAGTTTCCCTTTGCCTACAATATGCTCTCCCAGCCTTCCATCTCATTAGCTCCCTTCTCACCCTCAGGTTTCTGTTGACTTGTCACCACCTCTCCAGAAGTTTCTCATTCTGCATACTTTGTTTTAAGTAGTCCTTTCTTCAACCTCAATTGTCTTACATGATCTTTATGTCCCTCATAAGCCTTCACACAGTCTGAATTAGCTGGACATTGTGGCACACACCAGCAGTTCCGGCTTCTTGAAAGGCTGAGATGGAAGGATTGCCTGAGTCCAGCAGGTAGAGGCTGCAGTGGCTGTAATTGAGCCACTGCACTCCAGCCTGGGCAACAGAGTGACACTCTGACTAAAAAACAAACAAACAAAAACTTCACATAGTCTGAAATTATCGTATTTGTTTATGTGTTTACTGTCTCCTACTAGAAAATAAATCATATAAGGAGGGAGAAAATGCAAATTGGGAAGGGAGCAACTGATAAACAAAAATTCAGGAAAAGCAAAAAGGGATGGGATGAAGGAGGGATGAGAGTGTCATTTCTTCCTAAAAAGCAAAAGCAAGAATGGCAGAAGAGAGCAGAAATTTCAGGGAGTCTGAGGTGGAATGCATTATGCAATCTGATAAGTTCTTTTCCCATCAGCCTTTTATTATATGGTTAAATTGGCTGTGGGAATAGCAGCAAAATATTCAATTTTACTGTGCCAGCTGGCTCTGGAAGATATGCTGTATAGATGGTGTGGAGAAAGTCCTTTTCCTGATTCATTTTTCCTTGGCTGAACTGACCCTAGCAAGAAGAATCACTAAACCATATCATGTATGTAAAAAGTGCTTTGGGAACTGTGAAGGTCTTTACAGATGCTGTTACTGTTATTTTACTTAGTGCATGATTCTAAAGGAAATTCACCCTGTCAGAAACACCAGGAAGGAACGTGTGGGTGGATGTCCATGATGCCCACCCCGCAAAGGGGCTTCACCATTCTGCCTCAGAAACAGTGAGCTCAGACTCACACAGCATTTGTTTTTTTATCACAGGCTTTGAAATAACTAAGTATTACATTTGCATAACTCTGCTGTGAAACAGATTACAATAATGTTATTATTATAACTCCACTTTCTGTTGAAAGATGGAAATAAGATTTGCTTCAGACTAAACAGGAAGTCAGTAATAAAATTATAGTTACTGGTTAATCTAGGCTTTCTGATTGTGCATATATTACATCTTTTATACACTCTAAGGTTAGGTTGACAACTACCAGCAGCACAACTGATGTTCATTTCAATTTCCCATTTCTCCCCTCATCCTATACTAGTGTAGACAACCAAGCTCTGCATGCATGGTATGTGAAAGAGAGATGAAGAAAATAGTAAAAATGAATGTTTATAATTACCCATTTTCTAGTGTTTAGGATTGCAGGTTTCTTTTGCACTACTGGGCTTGCCTGGGAGATGCTGTGGGGTGTGTTGAGTAAAGTGAGAGAAGTTGGCAGTGGGTGGGAGGCTACAGAGTGTAAATGAAGGACCAACACGGGCTGCCTGATTTAGGGGTTGGGGATAGCAATGGTTAATGAGGGTGACAATTTGGCAGCTGCCACAGAGAGAGGAGACAGTTAATGATCTGTTGTAAGGCTGGAAGAGGCTTATAAAAAATAATCATAAAAGATACACATTCTTTGTCTCTAAAATATGTAGAGTTGGCACTATATTTTTCTCCTTTTCTCTTTTACTTTCTTTTAAAAATTTAAATGTCATTTTGAAATAGGTCTCAAGGTGAGGCAGAATGGCCTGAACTGGCCAAGGTACATTCCAGAAACGTCCATGTCCTATGAGTGTCAAGTAAGGGCTTGACCCAGCACTGAAGGTTTGACTCTTCCCATGATTAATCCTTTACTCTTGAGAATGTAGATAAATTGGGAGTCAAATGATTTTCAGGAATTAGTAATGCCCTGGCGAGCAAACAGTAGGGAGTGGTTTAGTATGATGGTGCTGAGAGCTGTCTTGTGGGGACTACCACTAGTTCAGGGCAACTCAGCCAAGTTTCCAATGTAGCCCTCCTTGTCTATGTCCTAACAGCTTGTAGAGTCTAATTTCTGTGTTCTTTAGACTCCCCATTTAAAATAACAGCATCTTCCCTGTTTTAAAAGACTCCTGTGATACTTTCTCCCATCTCCAGCTAACTCAAGCTAGAAAGAAGAAAAATTAAATAAACGCCAGCCCAGTTCTGATGACAGCCTAGTAAATGCAATTACACATCAATCACTCTAGTCTCATAAATATGCACAAATAAAGATCCGGAACATGTACACATAAGTTTACGTGCCTAATGTTTACACACACCTTAATACTAACCCTACATCATATGTATGGTTATTCTTGTCATTGATATAGTCATATTTTTCTAGAGACATTACTATCACTATGCTGCCTTTTATTTGCTATAGAAAATGTCCCAGAGTCAGAAGATCCTGGGGCTGAATCCTGTTTCTCCCATTATTATATGACTTGTATGAAGCGGAACCATGCGAAGAGAAAGGGTAAGTAGACTTGGAGAATCAGTGGCCCCATAAAACCACCAGAATTCCCTTTGAATGTTACGTGCTCTAAACTGCTGGAAATATTCTTTCCGACTTTTCTTTCTAACGGTGCTTTCACATCAGTAAGCTCATTTCTTTCTTTCTTTCTTTCTTTTTTTTAGTAAGTTTATTTTAAGGTCTCCCCATGACCTCATGGGGAATGTGAATACTTGTTTGTTCTAAACTGAAAAGAGAAGGTTTCTTTTAGACCCTAAACCGAGGGGGAAAAGGCAGGAAAATAAGTTCGACCTACATCGAGACTCTCCTCTGTGTCGGGCACTATTTAAGTTCCTAAGTAGGGATAGATAAAAAAAAAATCGAACCGTGAATTAACTGACATCATCTTGGGCCACCAGCCTACCATTAGAGCGCAATACAAGTTAGCGTCTTCTCTTTTCTTTTCACATCTTTATTTTTTTATTGCAGGGAGAAATAGTAAGTCAGTCTTAGAGGAGTTACCGTGCATGAGCCCGAGGGACTCCGAGGTTCTGGTGACAGCTCTCCCGAACCTCAGGGGGCGCAGAGCTTGCGGCCACAGGAGCCGCAGCCCGAGACACACCCCTCCATCAGTCCCCGCCACGCCCCCGCAGTGCCCCGCAGCCCTCGCCGCAGGGCTCCCGGCGCATGCGCACAGCGCCCGGCTGGCGGGGTGAGGGGCGGGCCCTGGCTGCCATCTTGCAGCGCGCGGGAACCGCCGCCGCCGCCGCTGCTGGCCGAAAAGGTGGGCCCGGCGAAAGCGTGTCTGGCTCAGCCCGCCTGCCTTTTCCTACCGCCGGCCCTGCTCAGCCGCCAGGCTGCCCAACCGCGACTCTAGGCCATGAACTAGCCCGTCGGCCGCCGCCCGACTCGCAGCGGCCGCTAGTCCCGGCGCTCACTCCGACGAAACGGAGCCGCGGGCATCCACCCTCCCCGCCAGCCGCGATGCCGAACGTGCAGCTGCCGCCCAAGGAGAGCAACCTCTTCAAACGCATCCTGGTGAGTGGCCGTAGGCCGCGCCGCCGACTCCGGGTCCTCGGGGCTGGAGGGCGATGGTCTGGCGGCGGCGGCGCCGGCGCGGGCCAGGTTCGGCCTCCGCCGCGCTCGGCTCTTTGTTTACCTCCGGGACCCGACTTCCCCGCTGCGCCAGCCCTCCGCGCGCTTCCTTTCTTCAGCCCGCAGCGGCTCGCCTCGCCGCGCCACTGCTTTCCAGAAACTTCACGCCGCCCTCTGCCTGGCCCCGGCAGAGCCGCTTCGTCTGGCGGTGCCTCCCGCGCCCTCTCGGCGCCGGGTCGCCGCCTCCCCGCCCGGGTCCTCCCCGGGTCGTGACTCTTGCCAGCCTCCCCTCGGCGAGGCGTTCGTGCGCTGCTTTGCGTTTCATCGATTGCACGGCGCACCCTGCTACGGTGGGCTCTCTCCGCTGGTGGGGCGCTGCTTTACACTGGCTACGGGAAAATAAAGCCGGCAAACCTCGCAAGCCAGACCTGGCACTAGTCCCTTTGGGAGAATTTGCATGTTCGTAAGGGACCATATTTACCCTCTTTGAAAGTGAATGGGTGACTTACGAACTTCACGGCTCTCTGCTTGCAACTCGCGCAGGCCTCGCCTTAGGTGGTGAAAGCGCGCGGACTGGCTGGTTTGCACCCGAGGGGAACATTGACTTTATTTCCGAGCGAGCTCCCAGTACAGGACGTCTCCTTGCTTATTTCCTAACAGCTTGGGAGTCTAATTTCTGTGTTATTTGGACTCCCATTTTTAATAACAGCACCTTCCCTGTTTTAAATAAACTCCCAAGTGATGGCTCGTCGTGATGCCCGCTGGCAAGCAGCGGGTGGTTCTCTGCGGGTTGTGTGCCAGCGTCCCTTCGGTTCGCGGCTTTCAAGGTTCTGTTCTTCCAGGGAGGACGGCAGCATGCCTTTGCTTGACCCTAGATTTTAAACTAATATTGTTAATAGATGGCTGTCTTTTCCAGTCTCTCTTTTCATCTGAAAACAAGCGTTTAGATTTTTAAGGGTGAGTTTACAGAGAGTTGCCGTTGGCTGTATGGCTGTTGGCTGTTGCTTAACTCAACTATAAATAAAATACTAATTTTAGAATAGTTTTAAGTATTATCAGCGGTAGATGAAAATTTATAGTAGCTATTCTGTTTCAAGCCAGTAGAAACGTCCCACTTAGTCTTTAGAATGTTAAGAAAGCTACATAGTAGAGGGGTTGAAAATTTTAAATCTTAGTTTTATGTGGTGCTGAGCAAATAATGAGAGACAAGTGTAAAAACATAAAAAAAACCTAACAAGATGTGTGGTGGGTTGCTTAATTAAGCTCTGTATTTGTTTTTTATTTTACTTTTTTCTCATACCCTCTATTTTACACAGTGTGGAATTGGAGATGTGAACTCTTCCCCCCCCCGAATCTGAAACATTAATGAAAAAAGTCATCTATAAATTGTTAGTTGAATTTCAGAACATTTGGCATTATACCTGAAAGATGAACTATATATAGGAATTTTGTAGTTCAGATCATGTATCAGTAACATAAAGAAAAACAGTTACGTGATTTATTCTCAAATAACAAAAGAGAGCTGCTGCTGAGCCAACTTTATACCTGAATAAATTAGGAAATGCTAAACATTTTCTCATCTGAGTATGTAATGTTTATTACAAGGTTGCATGGATTTAGGAGGGTGCTGCAAAAGTGAATGATTTTATTATCTCACCATTGCAATAAGTGTGAGTAAAATTTGGTATTGCAAATTTCTATGTCAAGCAGAAGTCTCCATAATAAAATTATTTTTATAGTTTGTTTGATGGCCAACAGCGCTTTTTTTCTATTAATCATCAGTATACGTAAACACATTCACATATATTCATCAGCTAGATTTTTACATGTTCTGTATGGCTTATATCTTTTTGTCTTATTTGCCAGACTATTATTATCATTACAGTTTAACTCGAGCTATTCCATGCCTTCTTTTAGGGAGAGACACATCAAACCAAGGAATGGTAAATAACTAAGTTTCTCAACTTCTCTGGTTAGTAGCAAAATTGAGGCTACAATCTGTGTTTCCTGATAAGTATATAATGGTTCCTTACTGAATTTAGACTTGTCTTTACCTGAGTACTTGGATTCTTAAGCCAGACTACCTAGGTAAGAATCAATGACTCTGACATTTACTTGCTATATAAACTCAATAATTGTGCCTCAATTTATCTAAAATGGAGATAGCGTGCATCTCATAGGGATTTAAATAAAGAATAAGTGAGTAACGTGTCATGGGATTAAGGAAAAAACCAAAAGAATAGTGCCTGACGTATAGTAAATGCTTCCAATAGTGTTAACTATAATTATTACTGTTATTAGCAATATAATTATTGCTTTCCGATTACTTGGTAAGTCAGAAAAAATATAGTGTTCTCTTTTCATTTTTCTTGGTAGTTCCTTCTGCTTGGGTTTTTGTTTTGTTTTGTTTGGTAATTTGTGAGATGGACTCCTGTAATGAAACCCAGATTTTCTTAAATATAAAGATATTCTGGGGATATTTAGGTTTCTCTCCTGTCCTGATCTTGTAACCACCTAGTTCCCCTTCCTCAGAGGCAATCAAATCACAGCTTAAATATTTTTTTTCCTATGAAGGCTTCTAATTCATTCCACATTCAGCCCCTGCTGCGAGGCCCATCGTTGGTGCCATTTTGCTTTGAACTTAAGCTGTGTTTATCGAGCAGCTCCTGTTTGTCTAGGCCATGCATGGCAATGCAACATCCTTGTTTTCAGGGAGCTTTCATGATGGTGGGGAAGACAGATACTAAGTAATTGAATAAGTAAGACTTCAGATAATGAGCACTGTGTAGGAAATAAAATAAAGTTATTTATAAAATAACTATAAATATAAAATAAATAGCTAAAATAAACTAAAATAAAATAGAGCTAGAGACTACGTATGGGGAGAGGTAGGAGGTAGGCAGTGTTTGATAAGAGTAGTCACATAGGTGATTCGTTGGGGATGTGTGAGACTTGGATAACGAGTAGTCAGCCAAGGGAAGATTTGGGAAGAGCATTTCAGGTGGGAGGAACACAAGTGTAGAGAGGCTTGAGGTGGGGATAAGCTTGGTGTGTTGAGTAATAGAACACCCAACCCAGTCTGAACAACATAAGAGAGGAGAGTGGAAAGAGATGAAGTGTTCCTGGAATCAGTGTCTGCCAAGGAGAGGCGTTAATTGCTTAGCCTGGCTTTTGGCATTTAGGACTAAAGATGTTGTTACGCTTGAATTAGACTAATGATGGTCTTTGGAGTCAGACCAGAGATTGCAATGAAGCTGAGCTGCTTATAAACAAGCTTTTGGACTCTTGAGTTTCAGATTTCACATCTTTGAAGTAGAGGTAATGACATCTACCTTAAGGAATTGTTTTAAGAATTAAGTAAGGTGTAACAAATTTTATACAGACACATAGTTGCCCAATAAATGGCAGCATTTTTTTTTATGTGTGCGCACCTTGGTTTCATACTTGTAGTAGCAAAGGCTTATAGTGCGGTTTCTGGTTTCTAGTATTTTTCTGTTGTCACATACGTTTTTGCTTTTGAATTAAAAAATTCTGTGGCAGTAAAAAAATTAGTTGACAATTAAATTCCCTGTTTATTGAATGTCTTTTTTCTTCTATAAAAGCAAGAATAAGCAGGTTCTAAAACAATTTGGCAAAAGTAGGTAATACAGAAGTACATTTCATGTTATAAATAATAGAATTTAGAATTATGATGCAATGAAAAGTTGCTCCATTATATATTCATTTTATAAAATAACTTTTGTTCTTATTTCTTTACAGAAATGTTATGAGCAGAAGCAGTACAAAAATGGCCTGAAATTTTGCAAGATGATTCTTTCGAACCCCAAATTTGCTGAACATGGAGGTATTGTCTCATCTGTGAGCAGTGGCCTTAGGGAAGTCTCTAATTCCAAAATCAGACAGGATTTTTAACAGTGAATGCATACTTCCCCAGATTCCAAGACCTTGCAGCTGTCTACTAGAGAGCATAAATGTTCAACATTTGTGGTTATGCTTTATATGAGTTTTATTTTTAGATTGCTTTTTATTATCCTTAGGTATAGGTACTGTGTCTTTACTTTTAGATGAGAAGTGGTTAGTTCATCTATTGGGGAGAAATTGGACAAGGTATATACCAATATTTTTATAGACCTGATTTCCTCTATTACTTTGATAGAATTTTAAGTTTATGCTTTGATTTTCTGTGTGTAAAATTAAGACACTATTTGCAATATGGAAGTAGTATGAAGATACAGTCATGCACGTTTTAGTCTTTGGAAGATGCGTTTTTTAAATATATCTACTGACCTTTAAATATAAATATGATATACTGATTTGCCACTAAATTGTATATGTTGAGTTATTTTTCTAGCACTGGTGTTAATAAAGTATCTTTTATCCTTTTTCACCAGTAGCCAGTGTTTGTTCAAAGAGTGGATTGGGTTGGACACGCAAATTATAGTTCCTAGCATAGCAAAGCCAGTTGGGTGACTCTTAGACACAGGTAACTCTTGAGACCATCTTATTGGGAAAATAGCCTGACACTGCTCACCTTGCTTATAATGTTTAAAAAATTTTTTGAAGGAAGTAGAAAGAAGCCTGCATTTTGCAGAATTTTAGACATTTAAAGCTTGTTTTGAGCTTTTTAGCTGTGGAAACCTTATCCAAGTGGAGGCTACGGGGAAGTTCAATAGGTGAAACATAAAAGAAGGTGTTTGAAGGACTTGGGCCACTGGATCGCCATGTTCTGAAAACTATAAAGTTCACAGAGATAATTTCAAAAACCACTGTTCTTGTCTAATTCCCTTCTTGTGAATTATTTCATTCTAAACCACCTTTCATTAACTTCCTGAAATATTTTGGGTTGCTACTCTTATAGCCCAGTGTTGTGCTCCTGAAGTACAAACTGATATTAATTAGCCTAGGTAGATTTAGTTGGAATAAACTTGATACCAAAAATGAATTCTGTTGTAATATTGACTTAAAGTGATTTTAAAATTATGCATACCTCTTTGTTAAGGTAGTTGAATTTTTTTTGTTTCATTTTGGTTTTGAGACAGGCTCACGCTTTGTCGACCAGGCTGAAGTACAGTGGTGCAAACATAGCTCACTGCAACCTTGATCTCCTGGACTCGAGCAATCCTCCTGCCTCAGCCTCTTGAGTAGCTGGGATACAGCCATATGCCACTATATGTGACTACATTTTTGTATTTTTTTGTAGAGATGGGGCCTTGCTGTGTTGCCCAGGCTGGTGGTTTTAAACTCCTGGCCTCAGCAGATCCTCCTGCCTCAGCCTCCCAAAGTGCTGGGTTTATAAGTGTGAACCTAGCCTATTGAGTGCTTTTATAGAAAGTAAATCTGATGATAATCTGTTAGAATTGATCTTAGGTGAAAGTTGTGGAACTGCTGCATGAGATTTAATTCAACAGGACTCAGATGCCTGCTCTGTTACTTTTTTCAGCAGGATAATACCAACCCCCATTATATTGTCTTGTAAAGGGCAGAAACCATTTTAGTGACTTCATTCCAGCCAAAGAAACTTCAGAGAGGGACTTGGGCTGTTAAGCTTTAAACTTTAAATATAGTTTTACTTTTTGTACTTGGAGAGAAGTTGTAACTATGAGATTAAAAAGATGAATAATGTAAACATTGGAGCAGTAGTAATCCTTCAGATCTCTTAATATTAAACTAGTACTAAGTGAATAATTTGAATCTTTCATGTGCAAATAGAGGTTAAAATTATTTTTCAGAGACTTTGGCTATGAAAGGATTAACACTGAACTGTTTAGGAAAAAAAGAAGAAGCATATGAATTTGTTCGTAAAGGACTTCGTAATGATGTCAAGAGTCATGTCTGTATCCTTTTGCAGTAAATAGTTTGATTTCATTTACTTGTTTTTTCTTACTCAAGTTAAAAGCTTTTTACTGTGAAAAATTTCACACCTACATAGATGAGATAATTTAATAAACTGTGTACTCATGACTCAGCTTTAATAATTATCAACATTTTGTAATATTAGTTTCATCTGTTCTCCACTCCATGTTTATTTATTGGAGTATTTTAAAGAAAATTTCTATAAATATGGGTATGTTTACTTTAGTTGTGCTTAGTGTTGTAGAATAGTTACTTTAATAATTACGTGTGACTTGAAGTGCATTTTTTTGTTAAAGATCTCCTGAACTGAGTGATATTTTTCCAAGTAATGACCTTTAGTTAATTATTTATATAGTAAAATTTGTGTGCCTTAAACTTTCAGAAATTTTAGAAGAAGAATTTAAAAGAGACTTATTTTCAAACAGGTTTTATTTAGTATTAAGTATGATATTATGTTGGTTCTTTAGCTTGGTTTTAACGCAGGGACTTCATTGGATCTTTATAAGTGTGTTTTTATTTGGCTAATGTTCCAATTTGTAGAAAAAATACCTTTTAAGGATGGATTGTTGAAATTGATTTTCATTTGTTTTGCCTATGTATATGTTTATTCACAATCTTTTCATGTGCTACTCTTGTATTTTCATTTGTTACATTTAACTCACTTAGCCATTTACTAGTGTTGAACCAGTAGTGAATAGTCTTAGTAGTGGTTTCACATATTCAGCATAGGGTTTTCTCAAAGTACGAGATTCTTACTTCTTTATCCTAGTTCTTACCCCAGAGTGAAGAGAGAGGGCATGTAAGTATGATAGTTTTTTTTTTTTTTTTTTTTTTAGTTGGAGTCTTACTCTGTTGCCCATACTGGAGTGCGGTGGCATGCTTACAGCCACTGCAGCCTCACCCTGCTAATTAACAACTTAATTCACTTAGCCACTTACTGTACTGAACATGAATAGTCTTAGTAGTGTTTTCACATGTTTCTTTATCCTAGTGCTTACCCCAGAATGAAGAGAGAGGGTATGTCAGTCAGTCAAGTCCCACCTGGTTTCATCTTTATCTACCCCTCACTACCCCCCTCCGTCTAACCTCGAATCATTCTGAAACAAATCCCAGATAAAATACCACTTCATTAAGGTCAGTTTTGTGTTAGACTGTACTAGACTATACTAGTGTAGTATAGTCTAGTGTCTGTGAATGTCTCTATTTCCTTAACTTAATAGGTTGGCACGTATATGGACTCTTGCAGCGTTCTGATAAGAAGTATGATGAAGCCATTAAGTGTTACCGAAATGCCCTCAAATTAGATAAAGATAATCTGCAGATTTTGAGAGATCTCTCTCTGTTGCAGATCCAAATGAGAGACCTTGAAGGTTACCGAGTAAGTCTTTTTTTTTTTTCTTAACCACTAGATGTTGTGGGATATTTTAGTCTTAAATGTATGCTTTTTACAATATATTTAATTTAAAAACTTAAGAATTCAGAATGAAGTGAGCATAAACCAAGATTGTGTAGATTTGATTGTTCATTATAGTCTGTACTAAAAGGGGAGTGTCACTTTGGATCTTTTCCCCTCAATAATAGTTGTGGAACTTCCTACTTGAGCTTCAAGAAAGAGTAACTGTTTATATAACTAGACTATCTGTGTGCAAATGCTGTCCTAGATTCTTAGTGTGTTGGACATTTACAAGTTGGGTAAACGAATAGTGCTTTTATAATTGACATCTAGACATCAAAGATTAAGTAGCTTTCTTTATTATTGATTAGTAAATATTTTAAATTGTGGGGAGGATTATTATAAATCAGTCTTTCTGTAGTTCAGACCTCTTCAGACTTGGATCTTCAGCTCTTTGCTTGACATCTCCATGTGCTTATTCCATTTAGTAGCCTAGAATCAGTATGTCCAGAATGGAATTCTCTCACTTTCTTATGTGAAGGAAGCCCCACGTCTTTTCTGTTTAAATACATTTTTCATGTACTGCTTACTTTTTTTCTGTACTGCCATATAAGTCCTTACACTGTATGCCTAGAGTTTTGCCCCAGTTTCAAGGACTCTGCAGGATTTAATAATGGCACCATTCTTCATGCTGTGTGTGTGTGTGTATGTGTAGGCTATGCTTAGCAGTCTGGGTATGATGGGAGTTAAAATTAGTTGTCTTTAGGAACGAGGCGTAGACATCAAGAATATTGGCAAAAAAAGTGGTTGCTTAACTGGATTGTGAAATAAATGAAGTTGAAAGAGAAGTGGGCATGGCAGTGCACACCTGTAGTCCTGGCTACTTGGGTGGGTGAGGTGGGAGGATCGCTTGAGCCCAAGAGTTTAGTCTAGCCTGGGCAACATAGGGGACCCTTCTCTAAACAAAAAACAGAGATAGAAAGAGAGACAAAGAAAGAGCCCTCTTGAGAGCTGGATTTATGATTTTCCAGATGAATAAGTTCTAGGCTGTGGTTGTGGGAGTAGGTCTCTGAACTGGGTGGAGGGATCATTAAAGATAAGGATATCTGGGGACTTAGAGGATAGATTGTTGAGTGGGTGATTCACATTAGTGTTGAATTTGCCCACATCTCTAGCCTCAACTGTTCAGGAAGCTGAGGTGGGAGGATCAAATGGCAGGATTTAGCTAAGAGAAGAAAACTGACCTAGACTTTAATAAAGGTTTGGGAAAGACAGAAGCAATATTGAAAATAAGGGATAGTCAAATGTTTGAGTGTTTCCCCAGCTATGTCTGTCTTGTATCTGGGGCCAGTTATAGTAATGTAGTACCTTGAAATTTCATATGATAATTTTATAAACAGAAAATTTTAGTTTAATAAAGTCTACCTTAGTCTCTTTTGCAAAATGTTTAGTTAACAAAAAATCTGATTACATAAAGGTAATTATATAAGGCAGCAAAGATGTTTCAGTGATAGCCTTACAGGGAGCATTACAGAGTATTCTAGAACTTCAGTAATTTAGATAAGAAACATAAAAACTATTTCTATTTTATTCTGAAACTGATGTTTGTTGATTGAATTCATTAGAAAGGTGTTAAAGGTATTAGATTGTTTTCTTTTTTTTTCTTTTTTTTTTTTGAGTTGGAGTCTCACTCTGTCGCCCAGACTGGAGTGCAGTGCAGTGGCTGCTCCCAGCCACCGCAGCCTCAACCTGCTGGACTCCGGCGATCCTTCTGCCTCAGCCTTCCAAATAGCTGGAACTACAGGCGCGCGCTACCACTCCCGGCTGATTTAGATTGTTTTCATAAAACTGACGAAATGTAAACATTTTAGAGAAGGTTAAAGCTTAAGCAAACTATTTTCTTTTTTCTTTTAAGGAGACAAGATACCAGCTTCTTCAGTTGCGCCCAACACAGCGTGCTTCCTGGATTGGATATGCTATTGCATATCATTTGCTGAAAGATTATGATATGGCTCTAAAACTGTTAGAAGAATTTAGACAAACTCAACAAGTAAGAACTTCATTTTGATATTTTCTTCTACTTCACAAACTAAAATAATTGACTTATAAATTGCCCCTGCCCTCAATATGAATTAAAGTCTTTGAAGCCTATGAAAAAATTTGAAAAATGTTTTGAGATAATTGGAAAAAGTTAAAACAGCATAAAAATTATTATTATTATTATTACTATTATTATTATTTTTTGAGTTGGCGTCTCACTCCGTCACCCAGACTGGAGTGCAGTGGCCGCTTCCGGCCACCGCGGCCTTGACCTGCTGGGCTCCGGCGATCCTTCCACCTCAGCCTTCTGAGTAGCCGGAACTACAGGCGTGCGCTACCACGCCCGGCTAATTTTGTTGATTTATTGTAGAGATGAGGTTTCGCCTGCCCAGGCGGGTCTCGAACCCGTGGGCTCAGGCAGTCCACTCACCTCAGCCTCCCAAGGCGCGGAATTACAGGCTGAGCCACCGAGCCCGGCATAAAATTATTATTATTTTTTTAACGAGACTGGTCTCACTCTGTCACCCAGGCTGGAATGTAGTAGTGCGATTGTAGCTCACTGCAGCCTCAAACTCCTGCTTGGCTTCCTGAGTAGCTGGGACTATAGGTGTGTGCCACCACACATACCTCATTTTTAAATTTTTGGTAGAGAGAGTTCTTGCTATGTTGCCCATGCTTATCTCAAGCTCCTGGGCTCAAGCGATCCTCCTACCTTGGCCTCCCAAAGTGCTGGGATTACAGACTGAGCCACCACACACAGTCAAAACATAGCACTCTTAATTCAGAATAAATAATATAGAGTAGCCAGGCTTGGTGGCTCAGCCTGTAATCCCAGCGCTTTGGGAGGCCACGGTGAGTGGATTGCCTGAGCCCGCGGGTTTGAGACCCGCCTGGGCAACTTGGCGAGACCTCATTTCTACAATAAATCAAAAATTAGTCAGGCGTGGTAGCGCGCATCTGTAGTTCCAGCTACTTGGAAGGCTGAGGCGGAAGGATGGCTGGAGCCCAGCAGGTCGAGGCTGCAGTGGCCGGGAACGGCCACTGCACTGCAGTCTGGGTGACAGAGTGAGACTCCAACTCAAAAAGAAAATATATATATATAGCAGTTTTTACACACTGTTATTTTAATAGTATTCAAATAGATTTAAAAATATATAAAAAGAGAAATAGCTGTAAGGCTGTGGGAATTGTTTTCTGTAATATAAATTACTGTATGTTTTATATACATTTATATTAATACATTTTAATATATATGTACGGCAGAAAAATACAAGACCATATACTTGTATGTCATCAGAGAAATGAATAGATGTTAACATTGTGCCATAATTGCTAAAGGTTTTATTATTTTTTTAAAGATATAAATTTTTTTAAAAAATTTATTTTTAATTTTTAGTTTTAAAGATATGGCATACAATTCAGGGTTAGGTATACAAATGTTCATTATGCAGTACCCTTGTTGATGACGTGTGTCCCCCCCTCCCCTGGCAGTTTCCCACTACTGCCAATCCCTCCCCCCCCCATAGTTTCCACTACTGCCAATCCCTTTCTTATAGTATTACAATAGTTGTTCAAGATCTGCTTATGAGTGAGAACGTGTGATACTCAGTTCTTTTTTTTTTGTGATAGATTACTCAGAGTTATAGACTCAAGTTCATCCAAGTTGCTGCGAAGTTCATAATTTTGTCCTTCTTTATGGCTGTGTAATAGTCCATCTGTATATGTACCACATTTTTTTAATCCATTCCTCTTTTGATGGGCAGTGCAGTTGGTTCCATGTTTTTGCTATATTGTGAATAATGCTGCAATAAACGTGTGTGCAGGTATTTTTTTCATAGAGCGATTTGAGTTCCTCTGGGTATATTCCCAGTAGGGGGGATTGTGGAGTTATATGGAAGGTCGATTTTTAGATCTTTTAGGAATTGCCAAACTGTTTTCCACAAGAAATAAAATGTTACTAGCTGGGCATGGTGGCTTACACCTATAATTCCAGCATTTTGGAAGGCCAAGGCAGGAGAATCACTTGAGTCTAATAGTTTGAGACTAGCCTGGGCAACATAGTGAGACCTTGTCTCTACAAAAAAAATTCAAAAATTAGCTTGGTGTGGTGGCACACACTTGTAGTCCTAGCTACTCAGGAGGCTGAGGTGGGAGGATCACTTGAGTCCAGGAGGTTAAGGCTACAGTGGCCTGAATTGTGCCATTGTACTCTAGCCTGGGTGACAGAGACTGTCTCAAAAAAAGTTACAGAAATAGCTGAAGTCCTCCTATTAATTCCCCAGAGGTAGCCACTATTCTGAAATTAGTCTAGATCACAATCATTCCTAGTCATGTTTATATTATATATAAATCTATAACGATGCTAACTATTATTTTGTTTATTTAAAAATTTACGTGATTGATAACAAAATTTTTTTCATTCAGTATTTTTTGAGACAAATCCATGTTGATACACAAGGAGCTAGTTTATCCATTTTAACTGCTATTTGGTGTTTTGTTATATAAATAAGTGTTTATTCATCCTACTGTATCACAATTAGAAATAGTGCTACAATGAATATCCTTGTCTGTTGTTTCATTGGCCACATTTGAGAGTTTGTTATTAAGTGTATACCTAAAACTGGAATTACGGAGTTGTGGCTCTATGCATGTTTTCAGCTTTAGCAGGTATGGTGTCGTCTCTGTTAGTCTATATGTGTACATGCTGGGTTGTACAGTTTTTGTTTCCCTACATCCTTGCTGACACTTAATGTCACCTTTTATTAATTTATACCAACCAGTCTTCTGGGAGTGGAGAAGTTTCACACTTTTAATTTTTGCTTCCTTGATTATTAGTGAGGTCAGAGGATATTGAATAATGAATATCAGTCTGTGGGTTTTCTTTCTTTATGGTTGGTAGTTTTTTTTTTTTTTTTTTTTTTTGATGTCTCTGATTTTGGTTTCAGGGTACTGGCCTCCTGGGATAAGTTGGGAAGTGTTCCTTTCTATTATGTTTTTTGAAAGTTTGTGAAGGATTGGTGTTAACATCTTCTGTAAACATTTGGTAGTATTCATACATGATACTGTCTGGTTCTGACTTTTTCTTTGTGGGAACTTTATTGATTACTAATTTGTTTTCTACTTGCTATGAGTCTTTTTAGATTTTCTCTTCTTGAGTTGGTTTTGGTATCTCTTGTTTTTCTAGAAATTAGTACATTTTTTCTAGGTTATCTAATTAGTTGCCATACTGTTTTTTATAATCTTTTTATTTCTGTAAGGTTTGTGGTAATGTCCCTTAATTCATTCTTGATTTTAGTTGCTAGTCTTTTCTCTTTTTTTCCTTGGTCATTCTAACTAAGGTTTGTCAATTTTGTTGACATGAACAACCAACTTGTAGTTACTTTATATTCTCTGTGGGTATGTTGAGGCATGCCTTCCCCACTAAGCCTGAGTTGCCGCTCTGTTACAGCTTTTACTTCCTGCTTGTGTAGCCTCTCAGGGTCAGCAGGGAGTGAGAGTTTAGGGCCTTACTGGGCTTTTTTTCTGAGTATACACACAGTCCTATGCATGTCCGTGGCTTTCTAGAATATCAGAAATGTTTTAGAGCTTTCAAGAGCACCCCTGGACACCAGTTTTTCCTTTAAGCTTTTTTGTTTAGTCTGTTTGCTATCCATTGCCTCTGGCGCTTTAAAAGTAAAATACTTGCTAGTTGTTTTTGATAAACATCTCCACCCCTACTCCCAAGGCTTTTCACTCTTGGTAAATTCTGAGTTAGCTTTGTCTGTTTGGTCTTACTGGGAACCTCTAGATGCCGTTCCATCTCAGGGTGCATTCACACCCTCCCTGCCACACTCAATTGGATGGACAATTTAGACATGCCAGCAAACCTAATGCACACATCTTTGGGGTGTGCGGGGCAGCTAGAGTACCCAGTAAAACCCATGCAGACATGGGGAGAATGTGAAAACTCCACATAATGGCTCTGGCCAGGAATCAATTTTTTTTTTCTTCGTAGGGACAAAGAAAACTTCCCTATTGCCCTATGCTTGTTCACTGAAAATCAGCTGACAAATGGCAGGTTTATGGAAAAAAGGCACATAAAAAATCTCCATACTTCTAAATAAAGACTCAAAACACTTCTAATGTTAAACATTGAAATAAATGTGAGTGTGAGTTATACATACATTTAAGAAATATTAATTTTGAAAAGGAAGAAAATTATTTACCCAATTATTCTAGTTAAAGGTTGAGGACCGATGGAACCTGTCCCAGCAGGTCAGGGCACCAGGTGGGGATCATCTCTGGATAGGAAGCCATTTCATCTAAGGGTACACTCACCCCCTGCCACACACACACTCAGACTGGGACAATTTAGACATGTCAACAAACCTGATACACACATCTTTGGGGTATGGGAGAAACCAGAGTACCCAGTAAAACCCTTTCAGAAGTGGGGAGATTATGAAAACCCTATGTAGACAGTGGCCCTGGCCAGGAATCAGGTGTTTTTTTTCCTCCCTCAATTTTGTAGGGGCAAAGAAAAAACTTCCTCATTGCCCTCTGATTGTTCACTGAAAATCAACTGACAAATGGCAGATTTGTGGAAAAAGGACATACAAAATTTTATATTAATGTGCATAGCATGACGGAATCAGGAATTACAGAAAGATTGCCCAATACCCAGTGCAGTACAGAAGCTCATACGGTTAACTCTTGAAAAACAGGTTTGAATTCACAGGTCCACTCATGGATGGATTTTTTTTTTCAATAACTATATTGGATATTTTTTTGAAATTTGACAATTTGAAAAAAGTTGCAGGTAAACCTAGAAATATTGAAAAAATTAAGAAAAAGTTAATATGAATTCACAAACATATATAGATACTAGCTTATTTTATCATTTACTACCATAAAATATATACAAATATATTATAAAAAGTTAGAATTTATAAAACTTAACGCCCACATAGACAATACATGGCACCATTTGCAGTTGAAAAAAAATAAACAAAGATAAAGATGCAGTATTAAATCATAACCATAAAATTAACTATATTACATTCTGTACTACTTACTGTATGACATGTTAATTAGGTTCACACTGCTGGAAGGTTTCATGGTGATTCAATAGCCAATTTTATATATATACACACACACATGCATATATACGCATATGTATGCACATATATGTACACATACATGCTCGAATTCGTGCTTGATTGTGAGGCCTTTATATACCATTGATCATGTGACTAATATGCAACACATAGGCAGTAATAAAAGGTGACTAATGAGCCACAGTGATGGCTCAGGAGACCAACATGCCAATGTCTAGTGTGTCTAGAAGCCCTTCAGGTACCAGTGACTGGTGTGGGTTTTGGGGGGTGGGTGGGGATTGCTGCTTCTGTGTCAAGTTGGGAGAAAGCCTCAGAGTTCACATGAGCAGAGTCTTTGAAGACTACAGAGCCTTATGTTGACTGCTTTTTTCTTTTTTTGTTTTTTAGATTAAGAAAGGTAGTTTATTTAGAAAGTAGAATAGAGAGAGAAAGCGTGTCTCCACCTCTCCAAGATGGAGAGGAAGCCAGAATTTAAAGAAAGCATGGCCTGCTTTTATGATCCTCAGTAGATGGATCTTTTCTCACGATTTTAACCCCTTCTACTCTCTCTCTTTTTTTTTTTTTTTTTGGAGTTGGAGTCTTACTCTGTCACCCAGGCTGGAGTGCAGTGGCATGTTCACGGCCACCGCATTCTTGACCTGCTGGGCTCAGACCATCCTTCCACTTCAGCCTTCCAAGTAACTGGAACTATAGGCACACGCCACCACGCCTGGCTAATTTTTTTGTTGTTGCTGTTTTATTATAGAGATGAGGTCTCTCCAAGTTGCCCAGGCTGTTGTCGAACCCCTGGACTTAGGCATTCCTCTCGCTTCAGCCTCCCACAGTGCTGGGATTACAGTTGTAAGCCACCACACCTGGTGTGGTATCTGATTTGTAACAATAAGTTATGTTCTTTTGTCTATAGTTTTTTTAAAAAATCTTTTTAGTTTGAAATAGATTATATTCATAAGAATTTTCAAAATAGTGGAGGTTAGTCTTTATTTACATGCTGTCCTGAGTTTATATGTATCTTATATAACCATAGTACTTTGTCAAACCCAGGAAATTGATATTGGCACAATATTATTGACTCAGGTGCAGACTAGTTCAGATTTCACTAGTTTTTACAAGGTGTATAGTTCTGTGAAATTTCATCCTGAGTGTGTAGATTTGAGTATTCAGCTCCACAGTCAGGGCACACAACTGTCTCATTGCCACAAGAGCCTTCTTCTGTGTTTTTACCTTTAATAGTTATCCTCCTCTCTTAACCCTGGACCCTGCCACTTCACCTTTCTTATATAACTGGAGTCATACAGTTTGTAGCCTTTTGAGAATAGCTTTTTTCACTGTATTTTTTCCATCCAAGTTGTTCTGTGTATTGGTAGTTCTGTAAGTGGATTTGTAAAGTTGAAAATTAATAGACAGTGCTTATATTACTATAATTATGTAGATAGTATTTGCTGAGGAACTGATTTTAATGTAATTTTCATTTTTGTACAGCTTTTAGATTTTCCTGGAATTTTAAGTTGTTTTCTTGTTTTTCCTTATATAATTTGTGCCTTTATCATAGCCTCACAAGTTTTTATTCTTTTCATTATATTGGGCTTTTTACCCATTCTTTTTTCCCTACCGACCTTTTTTCCTTGAGTCCAGATTTGTTTTATTCTTTCCTGAAATTTATATTTTTTTAATTTACCTTGTTTTACTAAAATATGCCCTTTGCCAGTTTTCTAGGAAAGGTGATAGAACATAAACTTCTGAACCCTTGTATATTTGAAAATGTTTTTATTCCATCTTTACACTTTTTAATTTAGTTATAAAATTCTAGATGGATAATCATTTTCCCACAGTACTCAGAAGGTGTCTAGTGTTAGTGATAAGGAGTTTGATGCCTGGTTGTTATTCTTTTTTTTTTGAGTCAGAGTCTCACCCTGTTGCCCAGGGTGGAGTATAGTGGCACTCTCAGGGCCACCACAGCCTCAACCTGCTGGGCTCAGGTGTTCCTCCCTCCTCAGCCTTCCAAGTAGCTGGAACTACAGGTGTGCACTATCACGCTTGGCTTAATTTTTGATTTGTTGCAGAAACGAGGTCTCACCAAGTTGCCCAGGCTGGTCTCAAACCCCTGAGCTCAGGAAATCCTCTCGCCTCGGCCTCCCAAAGTGCTGGGATAACAGGCTTGAGCCACCAAGCTCATACCCAGCTAATTTTTACTTTTTCTAATTTTTTAAAGAAATGAGGACTCACTGTGTTGCCCGAGTTGATCTCGAACTCCTGGACTCAGGCAGTCCTCCTGCCTCAGCCTCCCAAATACTGCAGTTACAGGCATGAGCCACTGCACCCAGCCTGTTGATCTTTTATTCTGTAACTTTGCTGAGCTCTTTTATTCTTGTAATTTTTTGTAGATTCCTGAAGATTTCAGTCATTTTTATACTTTGATATAGGATTTGCTGATCTCTTTGCGTGACCATAGACAGAAGTCCCACCCCTTTATCTGTTTTAGAGATGTAGATATATCTTTGGTGCTCTTAGTTACTCTTCTGTTTGTATCTGCTTGTGGGTTGCTTGTTGGTCTGTGTAAATGACTCTTGTCAGCATTTTAATTAAAGATCTATAACGGCTTTATGTAATTATACACAAATAATGTAATTTGGACTTTTTTTTTAGGTTCCTCCCAACAAAATAGACTATGAATATAGTGAACTTATACTATACCAGAATCAAGTGATGAGAGAGGCAGATTTGTTTCAGGAATCTTTGGAACATTTAGAAACATATGAAAAACAAATATGTGATAAACTTTTGGTGGAAGAAATTAAAGGTAAATTGACTTGCTTTTTCTTTTTTTTAATGGCCTCAGTTAAAGAACAAAAAATATATATTCTGTTATAACACTTAAATAACGCTTGTTATGTATCAGGCAAGGTTCTAAGCACTTCATTATGAAGTCATTATTAATCACTTTAATCCTTATAACAACCCTACAGTGTAGTTGTTATATTCATTTGAGAGATTAGGGCAACTGAGAAACTGAGAGATTAAGTTGCTAGTTCCAAATCACACAGTTCAGTAAGCCGAGCAGTGCTGGATTTGAATCCAGATGTTATTTCCTTAAACAGCATGTTATGTTACCTTTATATAGAATATCTGTATGTAATCATATGTAGTTAAATACAGTGAGAACTGGGATCATTATGAACACAAGAGTCATTTATTTTCATTATGGATTAGTTATGAAGGCAGGATTTTGTTTTTATTTTTTTGTCGGAGTTTCTGTACCTTGGCTGGAGTACAGTGGTGCAATTGTGGCTCATTGCAGTCTCGACCTCCTGGGCTCAGGCAGTCCTTCCACCTTAGCCTCCCTAGTAGCTGTACTATAGGTGTGTACCACCATGCCTGGCTCTTTTTTTTTTTTTTTTTTTTGTGGAGATTAGATATCACTATGTTGCCGAAGCTGGTCTCAAACTCCTGGGCTCAAGCAGTCATCTTGCCTCACCTTCCCAGAGTGCTGAGATTACAGTGAGTTATCGCGCCTGACCTAGGATCCCTATAAATAGTTTTAATAATGTTCATCAACAAAGGGTCGAACAAAATTTTTTACAGAGCTTTGCTCACCAATAGCCCTTTCTGAGAGC
This sequence comes from Tarsius wallacei, assembly GCA_963574415.1. Classification (NCBI taxonomy): domain Eukaryota; kingdom Metazoa; phylum Chordata; class Mammalia; order Primates; family Tarsiidae; genus Tarsius; species Tarsius wallacei. The sequence goes on from CAUYQG010068902.1 coordinate 28,871, forward strand.
AATATTGTATATAATTGAATGTCTAGCTAAAATGATAGTTTAGAACTAAAATGTCCTACAGGTAACAGGACCTCTAAAGCTTAATAAAAATAAAGAGCTACCATATATGTATTGTAACTCTTGCTCTGTTTCAGAGTATGGTAATTGTTAAAACTGCTTTATCTAATTTAATTTCTTAGCACTTTTAAAACGGGTACTATTTATTATCTCATAGTTAAGGAGTCGTAGGCTGAGAGAGGTTAAGTACTTGCCCAAATTTGCTTAGCTTTTTTTTTTTTTTTTTAAAGTAGTAGAATTAGTTTCCAAACACATCAACATATCTTTCTGAATTCAGAACCCTTACTTTAAAAAAAAAAAGACTTTAATTTTCAGAAGTGTTTTAGGTACACAGCAAAATCTAGTAAAAGGTACAGAGAGTTTCCATAAATTCCCATTCCTACACACTCATAGCTCCTCCTGTTGTCATGTTCTATGGGTTTTGAAAAATGTATAATGATGTGTATTAACTGTTACAGTATTTTATTTTTTGAGTCAGGGTTTCACTCTGTTGCCCAGGTTAGTATACAGAGGCAGAGGCGTGATCACAGCTCAAGCCTCAAATTCTCATGCTCAGGTGATCCTACTGCCTCATCCCTCTGAGTAGCTGGGACCACTGGTGCATACCACCATGCCCATATACAATTTCGATTTTTTAAAATAGAGGTTAGGTCTCATTATGTTGCCTAGGCTGGTCTTTGACTCCTGGGCTCAAGTGATCTTCCTGCCTGGGCCTCCCGAAGTGCTGGGATTATAGTTGTGAGCCACCATGCCTAGCCCATTATAGTATTAGAGTAGTTTCACTGCCCTAAAAATCCTCTGTGTATTACTTTTTTATCCCTTCCTCCTCCCAACCCCTGGCAACCACTGATCTTTTTAACTGTCTCTGTAGATGTTTTGCCACTTCCAAAATGTCATATGGTTGGAACCATACAGTATGTAGCTTTTTCAGATTGCCTTTTTTTTTTTCCAAATAACTTTTTACCATAGAACGATAGGCTTCTTCTACTTCAATGTGCATTTAAGTTTCTCCATGTCTTTTCACGAGCCCCTTGCTTTTAACTGCTCTACTACTCTATTTTTGTTAATTTATAGTACCTGACTGATTTAGTTCTTATTGTGATTAATATTAGTTTCAGTATTGATGACAACACTTTTTAAAGCTATTGATAGACAGGGTATGGTGGCTCACACCTATAATCCCAGCACTTTGGGAAGACAAGGTGAGAGGATTGCCTGAGCCTATGGTTTGAGACCTGCCTGGGCAAGTTGGTGAGACCTCATCTCTACAGTAAATTAAAAAACACAAGCCGTGCATGGTGGCGCGTGCTGTAGTGCCTTCCAAGTGCCTCAGCTACTTGGAAGGCTAAGACGAAAGGATCACATGAGCCCAGCAGGTCGAGGGTGTGGTGGTGGTGAGCAGCGTGCCACTGTACTGCAGCCTGGGTGACAGAGTGAGACTCCAACTCAAAAAAAAAAAGCTATTGATAAAATTTGGATAAATAATTAATATTCTGGTTGTCTTTCACTACATGTAATTAATGAGAACAGAGAAAGGTAATTATTTTTCCTTTCTGAAATATTTCTATTTCTTGGTTAAATCTTAACTTTCTGAGGTTATTATTCTCTGTCTTTTTCTGTAGCATCAGTAGGGAATGCAATTACTAAAAAGTAAATGTGCTATAGTGAAATCAATTCTAGTTAAAAAAAATTCTACAAATTGTCTCATAGTCACATTTATCCATATATTGCTAGTGAGGGTAATTTGGGGGCCATTACTTTGAATATATAGCCAGTGTTCTATATTATCTATAGAGACAGGTTATGGTATTGTTTTTTTCAGTGAACTTTGCAGATCCATAGACCTGTGATATACATATGTTTATTTTATGATCATTAATTTATTCAGATCCTTTAAAAAACAAGTTAGTTTTCACTTATTTATGAATATGGAGGTATATACTTACTTGTATATACTTACTTGTCCTGTTCATTCATTCAGTAGTAACCTTTATTTCAAGGTGGTAGCCAATAACCGATGTTTTTGGAAGTGAGAAATATGCTGTTTATTATATCTGGGACAAGCAAGGTAAAAATTGGCCAGAAAATAATTGTGGAGGAATGGGGCATGTTAAGTAGCAAACATTTATGCGAATTCACTTTGTACCAGACAATGTGCTAACCACTTGTTCAGGGTTGCAAAGCTAGTTAGTGATGGAGTTGGTAATTATACCTAGTTCAGTCTCATTCTTGGTTATGAGTGATATGTAATACATAAAAAGCAAAATAATAGCATATAAAAATTGCTATAATATGCTGCCTCCTCCAACATGATGAAAGCTGAAATAGTAAGAATGAAGACATGACAAAGGTTTATTTGTTTGAAATAGGTTCTTTGAGGAATCTGAAATCTTGGGGACAGGAAGTTGAAGTATGTTCTTTTTTGAGACTCTTATCTTGGATTAGGTGTCCTTTCCATTGTATCTGAGAGGTCTGCGTCCTCATTCTCTATACCCTCTTTCAATGTATGTGGCTTTGGAGCTGACCTCCACATGAGCTTGGCTTGTTTGATTTCTTGCTATGAAGTGGTGTTTAGTATTACAATTTCACTGAGTTAAACTTCTCCGATTTTAGTTACCTTGAAAGGAAACTAAGAGAGTTGGGTGGAGAATTGTTTAAAATATGAACTGATCAGGAAAGTTACATTCATTTTTTGCAGTAGGAAGATAGGGATATTTCAGTAGACTTATTTGCCAAATTTTGCTGTGTTTTTATGTGTCTTTAGTTATCTCCAAGAGTAGAAAATGTGTATAATACAAAGGTTTTTTTCCTAAAGAATTAATGTGCTAAATATGTATCTGGGGTGTAGAGGGAGCCAGAAATGAGGGAGCAAATGAATGTTGATTTCTGAAGGCAAGCTGCTTAGTTATGTAAACTGCAGCATGCCCTAAGAGGAAGCACAGAGTTCTGTCTTTGAGAAACATCTGTTTGCTAATAATGTTTAGTGGAATCTCTGGAGTCAGATAGGTATTTAATGTTTAAATAAAATGAATGTGTCTTCAAACTTAATTTTAGGGGAAATACTGTTGAAATTGGGAAGATTAAAGGAAGCCAGTGAAGTATTCAGAAACTTGATTGATCGGAATGCAGAAAATTGGTGTTATTATGAAGGCTTGGAAAAAGCTCTACAACTTAGTATGTAATGATTTTTCTCCTCTGCTTTCTCCTCACTAGTGTCTGAAGTATAATGAAAAGTTGTAATAAGAACAAATAATTTTAGCATTAGCACTTGTTTTTCCATTTAGTAAAATGAAACAGTGAAATTGAATTTAGATGTTTATACGTAAGTGTAAATCCTGACAGATAATTTTAGGTTCTTTGACTCATTAATATCTTACCAACTTCAACTAACTAGAGAGATGGGGGAAGAAAATGAGCATTCCCTTTCTAGGAATGTCATAATTATTTAATGTTTTTTAGGACAAATAGTTATTGTTGAATGTACTTGTATATTAGTATATAGCACCATCGTGAAAATTGTTCTCTTAATTTTGACTGGGCTAATTTGTGTAGAGCAAAATGTTATGCATCTTCTTTTGAAATTAGCTAGCCTTGAAACTTTTCAAAAGTCTAGTGTTATTTCAAATTTTCCCTAATATTTTCAATTTTACATGTTGATAGGAGCAGTTAATATTCCTAAAATCATATTTTACTCATGTATATAATGTATTTATATTCCTGAAATAATTATGAAATTGGTTTGAGGATGTTGAAACAGCAGAATTTTTAAATTTAAAAAGTGTGGTAAGTAGAGTGGCTTACTTTTGTAATCCTATCACTTTGGGAGGCCAAGGCGAAAGGATTGCTTGAGCCCAGGAATTCAAGATTGTAGTGAGCTATGATCGCACCACTGCACTCCAGACTAGGCAACAGAGTGAGACTCCATATCTTAAAAAAAAAAAAGTAAGATAAATAGGTAGCTACCCATATTCATTTTTAGTAGTATGAACTATGAGAAGAGTTGTATTTAATTATTATTATTAATTAATATATGTTTTCTTTTAATATTTAAAGTTTCATACTACAAATTGTTAAAAAGTTTTTGAGTCTGGATCTTACTCTGTTGCCTAGGCTGAAGTGCAATGGTGTGGTGACGGCTCACCGTAGCCTCCAACTCCTGGGCTCAAGGGATCCTCCTGCGTCAGCCCTCTTAGTAGCTGGGACTACAGGCACAAGACACTGCATCTGGTTAATTTTTCAAAAAATTTAAAAAAAAACCAAATTCAAAAAAAATTTTCAATTTTTTTTCAAAAATTGTTTGTAGCAATGAGGTGTTGCTATGTTGCCCAGGCTGGTCATGGCTCAAATGATATTCCCACTTCAGCCTTCCACAGTGCTGGGACTACAGGCATAAGCCACTGTGCTCAGCCAAAAAAATTTTTATCTTAAGTAATTATTATTATTATTATTATTAGTATTATTTTTGAGTTGGAGTCTCACTCTGTCGCCCAGACTGGAGTGCAGTGGCCGCTCCCGGCCACCACAGCCTCGACCTGCTGGGCTCCGGCGATCCTTCCGCCTCAGCCTTCTGCCATGTCCGGCTGATTTTTTGATTTATTGTAGAGATGAGGTTTCGCCTGCCCAGGCGGGTCTCAAACCCTTAGGCTCAGGTAAGCCATTCACCTCAGCCTCCCAAGGCGCGGGATTACAGGCTGAGCCACCAAGCCCGGCTTA
>CAUYQG010068908.1:0-10821 GCA_963574415.1 Tarsius wallacei
CACCGCAGCCTTGACCTGCTGGGCTCCGGCGATCCTTCTGCCTCAGCCTTCCGAGTAGCCGGAATTACAGGCGGACACTACCACGCCCGGCTAATTTTTTTGATTTATTGTAGAGATGAGGTCTCGCCAAGTTGCCCAGGCAGGTCTCGAACCCGTGGGCTCAGGCAATCCACTCACCTCAGCCTCCCAAAGTGTGGGTTTACAGGCTGAGCCATCGAGCCCGGCTTTGGACTCAGTTCTGAAACTGGAATGATAGTCATACCAACCTCAAAGGGTTGTTTTTTCTTAATTGATTTTTTTGTACTTTTATTTTTATTGAGATATAATTCTCGTACCATAACATTCACTCAAGGTAGTTTTGAATATTCGCTGAGATAATGTATATCTGAGGACTTACTGCAGTGACTGGCACCTTGTGAACACTCTGTAATTGTTCATTATCATTTTTTCTTTTAAAAAATGTGACTTCATTTTTTAAAAATTGTTTTATTATAGAAATGTGAGATACAAGTAAGGATTAACTACATAAGCAAGCTACATGCAGGTGAAGATTGGGCATCCAATTGGCCTTTACTTTCCCTGGTTTGGGACCAGATACCCTTTGTGTTGTCACGTGTCCCCCTCCCTCCTTCCATCCCCTAGCATTGCCCAGTGACAACCAATCCCTCCATTGTGCTAATGTGATTAATGTTCAGAGCCCACTTATGAGTGAGAACATGTAGTATTCAATTCTTTGTTTCTGTGATAGTTCACTTAGTATGATGGTCTCTAACTCCATTCAATTTGCTGCAAAGTCCGTAATTTTAATCTAAATAATCATGCACAAAGGATAGAGAGAGAGAATGATAAGGTAGATGGGCCAAGATATAAATAGTGAATCTAGGTAAAGGGTATATGGAGTTCCCAAATTATTCTTGCAGCTTTTCTGTAAATGTGAAATTATGGCAACATTAAAAGCTAAAAAAAACCTTCTAGAAAGCTACCTGAAATTCTTCGACAGTAGTTGGAGCCAAGTTAACGTAGCAAAGTCCTTAAAATACCTTCTCTTGAAAAAGCATCCCCATCTCCTCCTCTCACTTTTAAATTGGAGTTGGGAATGGTCTGGGGACGGCATGTCACCTCCTCATTGGGCATATGTGGCCTGCTGCTGTCACTGCGTTGACATGAAAACGTGACGTCTTCCTCGGTTGACAGCCTTTGTTTCTCTCTGCCCAGCATCCAGGCAGCATCTCCTCTGATGGCTGCAGACTCAGCGTTGAGACTCCTCATTGGATCTAGTCCCCCCTCACCAGTCTTAGGCCTCCCTCACTGCGTTTAGTCTGTACCATAAATTAGTAGGACCCAAGATGGTCATGCTCATAGTTGTTGTTCTGGGATTAGAGTCACAGTGATAGAAAGACAGAGAAAGCACATGCAGCCTGTTCATACTGGTGTCCTAAGAGACCCTTCATTACATCTCTGGGGCTTTCTGATTCTTACTGTAGCCAAAACCTGGTTCTTAGGTTTTTCTCTGATCTGTAGCTCCTGCGTGACCTTCTAACAACTTCTCTTGGTTTATATTTTTTGCAGCCAAGCAATTGTCATCATTTATAATTGTCACGGTTGTGTTTAGCCACCTGTCCCTCATCTGGAGGCAGCTTTAATTCCAAGAACCAAGGAAACAAGGGTCTCTTGTTTCTTTTTCTTCCCTTTTCACAATCCTTTCAGGCCTCCAGAGAGTCTGTCCCTACCCTGTCTCTTTGGCCTGCAGAGATGGGCTGAGTGAGGGAATATATTTTAATGTTCTTTTTCTGGTTGTCCAGCAGCAGCACTAGTGGGGACCTTGAGGTCTGTCTTGAGTCAGGGACTTTTAACTTGGAGGGGCGGCTTTCTCCTATAACCTGCCTACCATCTGCACCTTTTACTGAATTAAGGAAGCCTCCAGACTGGGGATGGTCTGGGGATAGGAAGTCCTGTGAGCTGAGAAGATGGCAGCACAACTGTGACTTTTGGCTGGTTCCTAATAATGGCTCTCAGGTCTGGTGCTCGAGCCCTGCCCATTGAGACAGCACCTCAGCCCTCCAAACATTCTCATCCGAGAGCTTCCGCTGTGATTGGGTGCTGTGATTGGGATGATTCTCACATTGCTCATGAGTATGTCCCACCCAGAGCTGTAGGACCTTTAAAATTGAACATGTGCTGAGCTTTAAGGAAACAGAGGCACTGTGAGAGGGGCAAAGGGTAACTGAGGTCACCTAGTACCTCAGACCACAGTTGCTTAGGCATGTACAGTTTTCTATAACTTAGATATTTCATTATACATAGTCTCCATTTATTTAGGTTGGCTTGCTTGGATCATAAACATACCCTTTGCCTCCATGGAAATGCTGAGGAGCAGAGCACGTGTGCAGTGTGTGAGTGTGTCTGAGTGAGTGTGTGTGCCTGTGTGTGTGTCTTCTGACTTGTTAGTGTATAGTTGTCTGTAACCATTTTAATGATCTTTTGCATTTCTGTGATATCAGTTGTAATGTCCCCCTTTTCATTTTATTATAAGAATTTTTTCACTTTTTTTGTTGGTTAGTCTAGCTAATGGTTTGTGAATTTTGTTTACCTTTTAAAGAATCAAAGTTTGATTTTATTTATCTTGTGTGTTTTTTTCTGGTATCGATTTTATTTCTGCTCTGATCTTTATGATTTATTTCCTTCTACTGATTTTGAGTTGGGGTTGTTCTTTTCTGTTTCCCTGAGATTCATGATTGGGTTGTTTATGTGAAGTCTTTCTACTTTTCTGCTGTCGATGTCTGTTGCTGTAAACTTCCCTTTTGTTACTACTTTTTCTGTATCCCATAGGTTTTGGTATGTTGTGTTTCTGTTTTCATTTGTTTCAAGAAATTTTTAAAGTTCCTATGCCATTTTTTTGGTCCATTCTTATTTTAAATGGATATTGAGTTTTGTTTCTCTAGATTTTCTTATTACAAGAAAATGCTGCAGTGCACATCCTTGTTCTCATCTTCCTGTGCACGCATGTTACACCTGTTACAGTTGCTCTGGGTCACCCACCTGCTAGTAGATAGCAAGGTCAAAGGGTATTTACATTTTCTTTCTTTTCTTTTTTTTTTTTTGAGTTGGAATCTCTGTCACCCAGGCTGGAGTGCAGTGGCATGCTCATGACCACCCCAGTGTCGATCTGCTGGATTCTGGTGATTCTTCCACGTCAGGCTTCCAAGTAGCCGGAACTACAGGCACACGCTACCACACCTGGTTAATTTTTGATTTATTGTAGAGACGAGGTCTCGCCAAGTTGCCCGTGCTGGTCTCGAACCCGCAGGCTCAGGCAATCTACTTAAACTTGGCCTCCCAAAGTGCTGGGATTACAGGCTGAGCCATGGAGTCTGGCCAGTATTTACATTTTCAGCTTCTCTGGACAGAGACACATTTTCTCCCCAGACGTTTATGTTTTAGCTCACAGTGTACGTGTGCACTCATGAGAGACTGAACACACCTGAGGACAGAGGCCAGGCCATATAGAAACCTAGAGCTCTGACCCACAATCTACAGCAACCTGCTCAGGAAACTACCTTTTATCCTTGCCAGGCAGCCCAGGAAGCCAGCCTACCTTAAGGGAGACCTGCAGGAAGCCTAACGGCTCTCTCTCTCTCTCTCTCTCATTGACTTCTGCAACAATGGGCCCAAGTTGACCAGGATTTGATGAATAACCGACAGCCTCCCTAACTTTTGTCCCCATTCCAACTTAGGACCAACCATACGAAGCTGAATACGCACCCCTAAGCAGTCACTTGGGATACCCTGCTACCCACGCACGACTTTCCAAGCCAGCAGCCTCTGATCAGGCACCCCTGAAGCCTTCTTTTTGTTCCACTGTAAAGCTTTCCTCTCCTCTACTTGCTTTTGAGGCTCTGCCAGAGCATAAATGACAGTGGGTGACCCCTGTAGTGCGCACTCAGCAAATAGCCTTTATTTTTCTCATTTGGTTGGTCTTCATTTATTTCCATGGTGACTATGTTTGGTTCTTGTAATTTCATAGTTTATCTCCCACTAGCTGTATATAAGGCATCCATTTCCCAACACCTGACTCGCCGCTAGTATCATCTGATGTTTAAACTAATGCCAACCTGATGTGTACAAGTGGCAAGTTGTCTTCATTTGCATTTACCTGATTACTAGTGAGATGGGGCCATTATTTGAGACTTGCCAGAGATAGTTGCAGGATTTATAAGAAAGAAGTTGTAAAATTACCTTTTAAAATAGGTGAGTACTACTGGGTATCTATCCAAAGGAAAAGCAATCATTTTATGAAGACCCTTTGCCTGTTTGTTTGTTGCACAATAGCAAAGTCATAGAATCGACCTCAGGGTCCATCCGTGGATGATTGGATTACAAATATGATACATGTACATACCTGCTATGAAACACTATTCAGCCATAAAAAGAATGAAACCATGTTTTCTGTAGCAACATGGATGGAACTGGAGGCTGTTGTCCTGAGTGAAATAACTCAGCAACAGAAAGTCAAACTCCACATGTTCTCACTTACAAGTGGGAGCTAAACAGTGGGTCCACATGGACATCCAGAGGGGAGCAGTGGACACTGGGGACTCCAGAAGGTGGGAGGGCAGGATGGGGATGAGGATGAGAAATTGTCTATTGGATACAACGTTCACTGTTCAGGTGATGGGTGCAGTAAAGCTGATATGCTTCACCGCTGCACAATATATCCGTGTATCTAAACTTCACGTGTACCCCTTCATCCACAAAGATAAAATAGGTGAGGACACAAATATCAGGTGATTTAGTTTTATTTGTTTCTGAGGATAGGGGAAGTAGCCTAAACCTCTTATCTTAGACTTTTTTTTTAAAGCAGAAAACGTCTTATTTTTTTCCTAAGCTAAATTTGTAAAAGCAGGACCTTAAACAAGATGAACATGGGAGCGGCCGCGTTGGTGGTATAGTGGTGAGCATAGCTGCCTTCCAAGATGAACATGGGAACACCAGTTAGTAGCATGGTTCCCCCTCCCTGGCTGCCTCTCCCACCCATCTCGCCCCACCTTGCCCCAGATTACCTGAGACACTTGGTAGGTTCTCAGCACTGGGACAGAGGGGAGGAGAGGAGAGCCAGTGACCTACACGAGGCCTTTGGATGCCTCCTAGTGTGAGAATTTGATGATGTTCCATTCCGCATCACTCTCAACCTCATGTAGAAGGATGACTTTCTAAACTCCACATGACTTTGAGCTAAATGTCTTCTGTTTCTTTGGTCTTCTGGCAGGCAGGAGTTTGTGGATGCTTATGTGAATTATGTCTTCCAAATCTCAGTTCATGAGTGGTATACAGCCTTCTCCAGCGGCTTCCTGAAAGTGTGTGGCGGCAAAGTCCTTGAGCTCTTCCAGCCTTCAGAGCTCAGGGCCATGATGGTGGGGAACAGCAACTACAACTGGGAAGAACTGGAAGAGGTGAGCACAGAGGAACATCGTCCCCATACTCTGGCGAAGTGGTGGCCACCCAGGGGTGTGCCCAGGCCCGGCCTCAGTCAAAAGTGCGTGGTGTAGGAGAAGGATCTGGAGTTCCTGTTCGGCACTTATTGCTTAGTCTCAAATGCAAATGACGTACGCTGTCCACTGTGATCCTCTTCTGTAAGATTCATTTTTTTCCTTTTGTCTTTTTTTGGACAGACTGCCATCTACAAGGGTGATTATTCAGCCACACATCCCACTGTGAAACTCTTTTGGGAAACGTTTCATGAGTTTCCATTGGAAAAGAAGAAGAAGTTTCTCTGTAAGTGTCAGTAATCTCAATATGGTATTTGCCCACATTTTCGTCTAACATATAGTGTAGGGTGACATACTCCACAAGTAATGTTTAACTCCTTTAGGTGGTAAAGTGCAAGTAATTAAATATATTGATGCTTTTTGTCTTAATGCTATCTCAGGTACAACACAGATTGTTAATCCCTACCTGTTGCCTGAGAAAGAAAAGAAGTGTTTCACTGATTTTCAGTTCTAAACATACTAATTATTTTATATGTAAGTGATTCCTTTAAATGTTACATTTATGAAAGCAAACTGTTTGGATTAACCTTCCCTATCTCTTTATCTTTTAAAAAATATTACAGATAGAGCTAAGGAGATAAGGCTTATAGCAGCTTTGTTGAGATATAATTCACATATCATGAAATCTACCCATTTAAAATGTGCAGTTCAGTGGTTTTTGTATATTCCCAGAGTTGTGAAACTATCACACAATTTTAGAACATGTTCATCACCTCAAAAAAAAACCTTGTACCCATTGTAATCATTCCCCATTTCTTCCACCAATCTTTCTATGTCTGGGGGTTTGCCTGTTCTGGACATTTCGTATAAATGGAATCACACAAAGTACGGTTCTTTGTAGCTGGCTAGATGACATTTGAGAAGGGCAGTGACTTTGGAGAAAAGAATGATGTCGAATTTACATAAATGGCTCAACTTTTCAAAAACAGTTGAGGTTCTTCTCCGTTTTGGTCTGTGTGGAATCAGGGTCAGAAATTAGCCAGTGAATGGTGTGGAATTGTATCCATACAAAGCCAAAACCCCAGGGTGTGAGAGGCAGTCTCTCTTGCTTTATAAGACTGAGCATACATCAGTATGAATGCAAGACTTACCTCCAATTCTGCTGCTCACATGAAGCACCGGTGAGAGAAGGTGAATATCTCACTCAAGAATTCTTCAGAAGGGCCCCGCGCGGCCTCTGCCCAGTTACGTTGGCTGTTGAGATGCCAGTAGGCATCTGAGCTGATGATGGAAAGATTTGCTGAGTGAGCTTTCTGGGCTGTGACATTGAAGAGAAGCCTGCCCATGGGCCTGGAGATTTCCTTAAGAAAAAGACATTTCAGAGCCATCAGACTTATGGGGAAAAAAATTTTTTTAAGAGAGACCAAGGTCTTGTTCTGTCACTCAGCTGGCATGATCATGGCTCACTGTAACCTTGAACTGGGCTCAAATGATCCTCTCCTCAGCCTCCCAAGCAGCTGGGATTACAGGTGTGCACCACTATACCTGGCTGTTTTTAAATTTTTTTGTAAAGATTGGGTCTTGCTATGTTTCCAGGCTGGTCTTCAACTCCTGGCCTCAAGTGATCCTCTTGCCTCTGCCTCCCAAAGAGCTGAGATTGCAGGTGTGAGCCACTGTGCCTGGCCAACTTTAAGCACATTTTTATTAACTCTGGAGATTTTGGCAAGGATGTTTATAATCACAGCCTTGGGGAATGGCAGGTTATTTGAAGGTACTTCTTAACTAATGATTTCATTATAGTAATTTTCAGCAATTCAATGATGAGAAAGTTATTCAGCACCAGAAAACAGGGAACAACAATTTGAGTCTCTCTCTCTCTCTCCCCCCTCTCCCTTTCTCTGCCAAGTCACAGTGCATGTCACAAGAGTGAAATGTCAAATGCCTGGGTCAGCTCTTCTGGATTAAAAAAAATGGAGACGGGCTAGGCTCGGTGGCTCAGCCTATAATCCCAGCACTTTGGGAGACCAAGGCGAGTGGATTGCCTGAGCCCGTGGGTTTGAGACCAGCCCAGGCAACTTGGCAAGACCTTGTCTCTACAATAAATAAAAAATTAGCCGGGAGTGGTAGCGCGTGCCTGTAGTTCCAGCTATTTGGAAGGCCAAGACGGAAGGATTGCCAGAGCCCAGCAGGTCGATGCTGGAGTGGCCGTGAGTGTGCCACTGCACTCCAGCCTGGACAACAAAGTGAGACTCCAACAAAGAAGGAAGGAAGGAAGGAAGATGGAGACAAGAAAAAGAGAGCAAATGAAATTGTCGATGGAAACGTAGCCAGGGTGGTACAGGCAATGCTGCCTCAGGCTCTTGAGGTGGAAGGGACCCTGAGGTCACAGGGACTTTGGTCTTCCTCCTGGTTCCCCCTGAGGTCAGCTCCTCTTTTCCTGTATCAAAAGTTATTTTCTTCTTTGGTTTTGTGAATGCTTGTAAAATTGATGAGGGCGTACGTTTGATGGAGGCCTTTTTAAAAAAATTTTAAATATGTGGAGTACAACTCAGGGTTAGGTATACAAATGCTCATTATGCAGGTACCCTTTTTTTGAGGACATCTGAGCATCATTTCATGGATATGTGTTGGCACACAGATGTCACTGTACTTCCCATGCGAGCCACAGGGTGTCAGGCCTTCCCCTCCTGTTGCGATGAGGGCCCTCAGGCCCACTTCCAGCGGCAGAGCTGCTGATGCCTCTCCTCTTTCTCCACAGTGTTCCTGACTGGCAGTGACCGGATCCCCATCTATGGCATGGCCAGCCTGCAGATTGCCATCCAGTCCACAGCCAGCGGGGAGGAGTACTTGCCTGTGGCCCACACTTGCTACAACCTGCTGGACCTCCCCAAGTACAGCAGCAAGGAGATTCTGAGTGCACGCCTGACCCAGGCCCTTGACAACTATGAAGGGTTTAGTCTGGCCTGAGGCTCCCCAGCTTGTCCTCGGTTTCCCTTCCTTCCTCAGTGTCACATTGAGGCCTGTACAGAGAACCATGGGGCGTGATTTCTATTTTTTTATCGTCTAAGTGGGTTGGGACTTTTGAATCCTGAACCTGGTTGATGTGTTTCTGGGGTTGTAAAGCGGTCAACCTTTTTGAAAAATTAGGTGCTGGGGATGGGGTGAAAAATTGGCTCTTGTCTGAGGCGGTTTTGTTTTTGTTTGTCTTGCTTTTGTTTTAAACCAAACTCCCCAGCATTCTTTGAACATGTGAATGTGTTGCACTCTGCTGGTTAAAATGACAGTGGGTTTTTGAATTTTCATTTTCCCAGATGTCTCTCTCAGTCCCCCTCCTTTCCCACAGTGCCCTTCTCCTAACTTCTCACTCCTCTGGAAGAATGGTTCTGATGGCTCTGTCCTCTCTTCCTTGCGCTTGTGGAACACCTGCATCCTCTGCAGCCCCGGCCGCACCCCTGGCTTGTGGCAGCCCTATAACCCAAAGGAGGAAGGAATGACTTCAAAGACTCCCAACTCTGAAAACTGTGTCTGGGTCCATTACTCTGGCAGAAATCTTGAGAAATTATGGGACCCTTTGTGAACACACCTTGCTTAAAAAAAAATTCTTGGGGGAGCAGCAGCCTCACCTTGGCTGTGCGTGTTTCCTAGACCTCGTGAAAGATGTGCAGAGCATCTCAGAGTTGCAGCTGAGCTTCCTTTACACGGTGGCTCAGCTGTGTCCCTGTGATGTTAAGGTGATTGAGGCTCCGCCCCTTCCGTTGCCACTAATTATTTTCAATCTCTATATTCTCCAGGAGAAGCAGTCGTCATCCATTTCTTGTCCCTTCCTCTGTCCCTGTAGGTCCTCTACCACTTTTCTTTCCTCCTCCTCCTTCCTGCCTGGCTTCCTCCCAACTTCACGTTCTTGTCTTCACTTCCCCCTACGTCCCCCACAGCCCTTCCTCTCCCCTCCTCTCAGTCTCTGTTACTGGATGCGATGCTCCCTCCGTGCCGCTCCTTCTAGTGGACGCATGCAGTCTTTTTTTTTTTTTTTTTTTTTTAAATTGCAGAATTTCTACTCAGATTTTTTTTCTCTTCTCTGATTGATAAGACTTAAGGACTTTATTATGGGACTTTGTTTATCACAATTGAAATGTTTGTTTACAGTGGGATTTCGGGGGATGGTGTTTAAATCAAATATATGTATCTCAAAAATAATGACATGCTCAACCTTCCTCATCATGGGTAAGAAAATTTGACATGATTAAAGAATCCATGTAAGCCTAATTTTAAATTCCTAGTGACTAGAGAAAAGACTTATTTATATAAAATGAAGTATTTATGAACCGTGATACAGCATCAACTTCAAATGAAGGATTGTAGATTTTTGCTTTTTCTTTTTGTTTTTAAAACTTATTCCAATTGCTAAATTGGTAGTTTTTCAGTCTTTATAAATACAAGATAAAAAAAGATATACAGTTATATGAAATGTTTATTTTCTATGTGTGTGCATATAGTTCAATATTATGCAATAAATTTGGTGTTTTAACTTAAAATTCTTTCTTTTCTTTTTTTGAATCAGGTACTCACTCTGTTTCCCAGGCTGGAGGCAGTGGCATGATCATAGCTCATCACAGCCTCAACCTCCTAGACTCATGCAATCCTCCTGCCCCAGCCTCGCAAGTAGCTAGGACTACAGGTGTGCACCGCCATGCCTGGCTAATTTTTTGATGTTTTGTAGAGAGGAGATCTTGCCATGTTGCCCGGTTGAAGATGATTTCTTGTTATACTTTCAGAATGGACAGCTTGCTTTCAAGCAGAAATAAAGCATTTGCTCATATACCTAAATAATCTAATCGAAGGTCAAATTTGGTTCCTGCCATGAGAAAGTAGAACCAAGTTCTATGGAAATGGAGACGAAAGCAGGGGCAGAGAGGATGGCATGAGAAGGAATGGGATCATTAAAGCAGGATGGCTGAAAAGGCATTTCTCAGGGAGGGAAGGCTTCATCAAAGGCTTGAACACGGGGGCATATTTAGGGAAGGGTCAGGAACAGTTTGAAGAGAGTACCAGAGGAAATAAGTGGATAATGATGAATAACGGTAAATAAGACTGGGGAGAAGGTAGATTTGGGGCTCAGGAAATATGGGGGGAGTGATGGGAGATGTGGGAAGATGTGGTGGAAAGATGGAGGAAGTGATGAGGGAGAGATGGAGGACGTGATGGGACAGAGCTGGGGGAAGTGATGGGGAGTGCTGGGGGAAGTGATAGGGGAAGGATGAGGAGGAAAGAAAAGTGGTAGAGGACCTACAGGGACAGAGGAAGGGACAAGAAATGGATGATGACTGCTTCTCCTGGA
>CAUYQG010068916.1:0-56227 GCA_963574415.1 Tarsius wallacei
TAAATCACCTACATATACCTTAATATAAACTCTCACTTAAATCTTATGCCTACGATTATAAACTTATAGAACCTTATGTGTAAACACCATAACTACAATCTACAAATAATGATTCAACTTGACCATGGCATGGGCAAAAGGGAAAGGTCAAACAACGTAGTGGGAAGTGGAAAGATGGACAATGAGTTTCCAGTAGTCAGTGGCCCGGGATCACCAGGACCCTGTCAATCTGGCAGGCCTCCAAGGCTGGCTCCCAACAAGACAGAGACCTGATCTCCTGTTGTATCTCCATTGGTCTCTCATTTCTTTTTTTTTTTGAGTCAGAGTCTCACTCTGTTGCCCAGGCTGGAGTGCATTGGCACACTCACGGCCACCGCAGCCTTGACCTGCCGGTCTCAGCGATCCTTCCAATTCAGCAGGAACTACAGGCGCACACCACCACGCCCAGCTTATTTTTTGATTTATTTTAGTAAAGGAGCTCTCACCAAGTTGCCCAGGCTGGTCTTGAACCCCTAGACTCAGGCAATCCTCTCACGTCGGCCTCCCAAAGTGCTGGGATTATAGGCGTGAGCCACCGCGCCGGCTGTCTCTCATCTCCAATTTAATTCCACCTCCTTTCAACAAGAATTTCAGCACCTCTTGCTCAGGTTCTTACTCTTGTCTTCTTCCCCCACTTTCTCCTTGCCTTAGCGCCATCTCTGCCTCTGTCTGTTTTGATCTGTCTCTCAGCCTTTCTCCCCCATTTTTCTACTTTGGTCTTCCTGGAGGAAGGTTCTCACACTGTGACCCCTGTAGCCCTGGATTTGCCGCTCACCTATCTGCATAGGGAGAGGAGGGGAATATTTGTAGAAGGGAAGTGGGTTAAGGAGGTGGACAGAATTAGGGAAGAGCCAGTGGGTCCAGCCGTGACGGCAGAGTGGAGGAATCACCTTACCCACCTCCTCAGAAAGAGACCCTGCCTGAGAGGCCAGGGAGAGACAGATATGGGAAAATCAAAGACAGAGAGAGAAGGAAGGATAAGGAGAAAGACACAGCAGGAGGAAGAGGAGCCAGAGCTTACAGAGGGACCAAAGGAAAAACAGAGTTGCAGAGAAAGATACCAAGAAAGAGGAAAAGCAGTACAAGGAAAAGTGACAGGAAAAAAGATAAACAGAGAATTAAAGTGAGGTGATGGAGATTGAGGGAGACAGAGCTGGAAGGGGGGAAAAAACAGAAGACAAGGTAAGAAACATTCAGAGAAGTGAGGAGTATTCGAAGCAGAGAGAAGGAGAGAAAGAAAAGAGTTGGGTGCACACACCTTACCTTGAGTCTGGGGGTTGCTGGTGTGAGTGACCCTGTTTCCTCTGTTCTCTCAGTGACAGTTGGAGGACTGGGTCAGACAGAAGGGGCAGCTCTGACCTCCCCCTCTGGAAACAGACTTAGAGAGCTATGCTCTGACATTGAGACCTGGGAACCATCTCAATGGGCCCATTTAGGTCCAACCTCTGGAGCTGATAAGTGAGGACCATCTCTGGGAAATGTACAGTGTCATAAAATTACCTGCAAGCCTCAACAGGCCGGGCATGGTGGCTCAAACCTGTAATCCCAGCACTTTGGGAGGCCAAGGTGAGGTGATTGCCGGAACCCACAGGTTCAAGAACAGCCTGGGCAACTTGGCAAGACCTCATCTCTGCGATAGATCAAAAAATTAGCTGGGCATGGTAGCACACGCCTGTAGTTCCGGCTACTTGGAAGGCTGAGGCGGAAGGATTGCCGGAGCCCAGCAGGTCGACGCTGGGGTGGCCGTGAGCGTGCTACTGCACTCCAGTCTGGGCGACAGAGTGAGACTCCAACTCAAAAAAAAAGGCGGGGGCAACGCCTTGGGTCCTCTCCCACTGTGAGAGCTTCTCTGTCCTCTCAAATAAATCCTGATTTCTAAAAAAAAAAAATTGCCTTCATGTAGGTGGAAGATGGGGGGTGTGCCACTGATCACGTCTGAGGTGACAGAAAAATCTACCTTTTGTTGTCCTCATTTGCATTTGAAGAAACTGAATCACAAAGAGGTTAAGCAACATGCCCATGGTTATACTGCCTGAAAGTGGCAGGCTAGGGTTTAAATCCTTATTGATAGCGCTTAGCATTTCTGAGACATCATTTACAACTTAATTTCCAGGAAAGCACATTCTCAATAGTAATTATGGGTGTCATCTGATGGTTTTCACAGGCTGTAACAATTTCTGAACTCCCTTGGTTGATGTAATAATTTCAGACCGGGCTCAGTGGCTCAGCCTGTAATCCCAGCACTTTGGGAGGCCGAGGTGAGTGGATCGCCTGAGCCCACGGGTTCGAGACCCACCTGGGCGACTTGGTGAGACCTCATCTCTACAATAAATCAAAAATTAGCCGGGTGTGGTAGCACACGCCTGTAGTTCCAGCTACTTGGAAGGCTGAGGCGGAAGGATCGCCGGAGCCCAGCAGGTCGAGGCTGCGGTGGCCGGGAGCGGCCTCTGCACTCCAGTCTGAGCGACAGAGTGAGACTCCAACTCAAAAAAAAAATAAAAAATAAAATAAAATAAAAAATAAAATAAAAATAAAAAAATAAAAATTAGCCAGGCATGGCAGCACTAACACTTATAACACTCTTAGAAGAAAACAAAGTAAATCTTCATGACCTTGGATTAAGCAAGATCTTCTTGTCTATGACACCAAAAGCACAAACAACAGAAGAAAAAAATATAAATTGGCCTACATCCACATGAAAAACTTTTGCACTGCAAATGATAGGATTGAGAGAAGAAGAAGAAAAAAAGAACCCACAGAATGGGAAGAGAAATTTCCAAACTATATATCTACTAAGGAATTTGTATCCAGAATATATAAAGAACCTCTTAAAACACAGTAATAAAAAGACAACCCAATTTTGAAAAGTACAAATGACTTGAGTAGACACTTCTCCAAAGAAAAGGTACAAATGGCCAACAAGCACCTGAAAAGATGCTAAACATCATTAGTCATTAGGGAAATGGAAATCAAAACCACAGTGAGATACCACCCCACACCCACCAGGATGGCTGTAACACAAAAGACACTCAGTGTGTTGGCAAGGTAGGGGACCGGAAATCCTCCTATGCGTCTGGTGGGAATGTGAAATGATAAATATGCTGTAAAAACAGTTTAGTAGACACTCTCAATGTTAAACTTCATGTCCCAGCAATTCCACTTCTAGATTTATATCCAAGAGAATTGAAAATAGGCATACATACAAATACTTGCACATGCATGCTCATAGCCGCATTATTTATAATAGTCAAAAAGTAGAAACAATCCCTTCAGGCATCAACTGATGAATAGATGAATAAAATGTGGTATATCCTCACAATGGAATATTCTTGACCATAAAAAGGAATGAAGTACTTAAGCATGCTACAATATGATAAATCTGGGACTATTATGCTAAACAGAAGCAGCCAGTCGCAGAAGACTGCATATTGTGTATGATTCCACGTATGTGAAACGTTCAGGATAGGCAATTTTAGAGACAGAAGATAGTTTAGTGGTTGCTTAGGGCAGGGATAGGTAGGAGGGTTAAGGGAGTGACTCCTAATGGGTGCACAGTTTGGGGGGGAGATATAAATATTCTAATTAGATTAGATTATGGTGATGGTTGCACAATCATAACAACAAATGAAAAGCATGGAGTTTTACACTTTAACTGACTGATTATAGGGTATTGAAGTGTGTCTTAATGAGCCTACTTAAAAGAAAGCATTATGGAGGTCGCGGCATCCTGAACAGATTCTCATGTTTGTTGATTCTGGCCTAAAATGGTCTGGCTTCCTTGGCAGGTGTTTCCTGAGTCTTGAGGGTGCAGACTATAGAGCTCACCCTTTCCCTCAAGAGGAAGCCTTTCCTTGGCCTGGTGGTCCACCCGACTCAGCCTTCCAAGTGTCCCCAGTCTCAAGTGGTGTTCGGTTCCTCTGGGTACCTCCGTGTTGGGTGGGGTTTGGCTTCCTCTCCACTTTCTCCCTTGGACTTCTCTTCACACCCTGCAGTGTGGACTTAGGACCTGACAGCCACGGACTGGACAGAGTTATCTGTGTTTGGGAGGTATTTCCAGGGGACAGTATTGCTTTAACATGAAAACCGGCATGAGTCAAATAAACACGAGGTGGAACCACCACGTAGAGGTGGGAAGGCAGAGCTCGGGGCCTTTTCATGGAGCCACTAAATTCCAGATAAGAAGGCTGAGCCTTGACAGCAGGAGCTGTTCATTGTTGGAAACATTTATAAAGTCACCACGACAAACTCCCTATGTGCAAAACTGCAATTCCTTTGTGTATCATTTAGCCATCAGTTAAGAATGTCTGTTCATGATGAAATGTTTGTCTTCCAATATTTAATTAAGTCTCATTTCATGGTATAAAGCATTCCTTTGCTTTATGACTTTATGACTTGTCTCTATGCAAAAATGATCAGCCCCATTTTTGCTTTCTAACAGAGTGGAACTATGCAAATGTTTTGATTAAACGATAAACTCAACAGTTTTGCCAGAAGCAGCCATTTCCACAGGAGGCAACGCTTCTGAAGTACCCAAGCAGGGTGGGAAGATGCCAACTGCTGGCAGATGTAGGCAAGTGGGTAGGCGCTTCTGAATGTGGCTATTATCAAGCAATCAAAATAAATTAAAAAGAAGAACCAAAAAAAAAAAGAAAAAGAAAATTAAAGTAGGTAAATGTGGTAAAAGCAGTGGTGGGCCAGTCTGTCTAGTGTCTCCCAACTAAAATTTTTGGCCCAGAGGCAACACTCAGTTTACATGTCCAAAACTTGGTGTCCAAGCTTATTCCTTTCCATTTGGAATTTGCTTCCTATAGAAACAGTGTTTACACTGGTTGTATCTCAGGCCTGCCCATGAGAAATTTTTCAGTCCACAATGTAACAGAAACACTCTACATTTGCAATAAAAAGTATAGAAAACAAAACTGGATCAGTATTGGTAATTCAGATAGAACAATAAAAATGAAAAAATATTTCCTTTTCTCTAAGGTTAATTCCTGTGAAAATCACATTCAACTTTTTAAAAAAGGGCATTTGGAAATTTTGTGGAGATTCTGACACAGAGCCACTTGCTTTTGTCTTGATTCTGACCCTGTCTTGGTTTGGGTTCTTCCAAAGCCCACTCCACCCTGAGATGAATGTGGGAGCTGATCCCAGGAAGCACAGCAAGGGGACAGGAAAGGGGGAGGGAGAGAGGAAACTCACAGGACATGTCAGTGAGGGTTACCGTGGGGGAACCTGGGCTGTACTTGTGGCCTCTGAGAGACCCTGCAAAGGAGTCGTGCCAGGGTGGGGAAACCGGGTGCTGAGCCCTGATTCCCTTCCTTCTTGGAGGTCACTCCTGGGGTGCCTACGGTGCGATATGTCCATCCCCCAGGACGAGCGTTTTCTGGCAGTTGGAGAAAGTTCCAAGATGCAAGGAAAAGTACGTCATCTGGAGGCGGCTACTGGTGTTGACTCGGCACTGAGAGCAGACCTTCAAATTGATAGAAGATTTTTAAATTAATAGACTTTATTTTTGACAGCAGTTTTGGGTTTAAGGAAAAATTGAGCAGAAAGTACAGAGAGTTCCCCTAACCCCCCTAACTTCCCCACCTCCCACAATTTCCCCTTTTATTAACATCTTGCATTCATGTGGTACATTTGTTACTATTGATAAACCAATACTGATATATGATTATACACAAAAGTCCATCGTTTACCTTAGGGTTCATTCTTGGTTTGATTTTGACAAATGTGGTGATGACATGTATCCATCATTAGTGTATCTTACAGAGTAGGTCATTGCCCTAAAAATCCCCTGTGCTTAAAATATTTATCTCTCCCACCTTCTCCTATGAAACTTTTTACTGTCCCCACAGTTTTGCTTTTTCTAGACTGTCATATAGCTGGAGTCCTACAGTGTGTACCCTTTTCATATTGGATTCTTTCACTTAGAAATATATGCACTTAGGTTTCTTCATGTTTTTTGTGACTTGATATATTATTTCTTTTTATTGCTGAATCATATTCCATTGTTTATCTGTACCACAGTTCACTATTAAAGGACAACTGAATTGTTTCCAAGTTTTGGCAATTGTGAATAAATCATCTGTTTACATTCATGTGCAGGCTGGATGGTATGGTGTAAGTATGCTTAATTTTGTAAGAAACTGCCAAGCTGTCTTCCAGGGTGGCTGGGCCACCATGAATCCCCACCAGCAGTGAGTGAGAGCTCCTGTTGCTCCAAATTTCCCCAGCATTTTATGTTGTCAATGTTCTGGGTCTTGGCTACTTTAGTAAGCACGTAGGGGTATCTCACTGTTGCCCTAATTTGCAATTCCCTTTTGACATATAATGTTGGATTTTTTATAATGTCCTTATTGCCATCTCTCTATCTTCCATAGTGAGGTCTTTTGCTCATTTTTAAATTGAGTTTTCCATTTTGTTACTGTTTAGAGTTCTTTGCATATTTTGGGTATCAGTCCTTTATTAGTTGTGTCTTTTGTAAATAATTTCTCCCAACATGTAGATTGTCTTCTCCTTCCCTTAACAGTGTTCTTTCAGAGAATGCAAGTTTTATATTTTGATAAAATTCACCTTACTTGTGTGTTTCTTTTAGGAATTGTGTTTTTGGAGTCATTGTCAAGCCCAAGGTCACGTAAGATTTTCTCCTGTTATCTTCCAGAGGTTTTTATGGACTGGCATTTTACATCCAGACTCCTGACTTTGAGTTAATTTTGTGCAGTGTGTAAAGTTTGTGTCTAGATTTTTTTGCCATGTGGAAGCCCAGAATCTAGTACCATTTGTTCAAAAAACATCCTCCATTCACATGCCTTTGCTCATTTGTCAAAAATCAGTTGGCCGTATTTTTGTGGGACTATTTCTGGGCTTTCTATTCTGTTCCATTTATCCATGTGTTGATCCTTTCTTGTCTTCTCACCCTTGATTACTAAGTCTTGAAGTGGGCTCCAGCCAGTCCTCCATGTTCTTCTTCTTACTTAATACTATGTTGGCTGTTCTGGGCTTTCTGCTTTTCCATACAGACTTTAGACTTGGTTTGTTGGTATCCATAACATGCCTTGCTGGAATTTTGACTGGAATCATGTGGCATCTCTAGAACACGTAGGAAAGAACTGACATCTTGATATTATTGAGTCTTCTGATCCATGTGCATGACGTGTCTCTCTGTTTGTTTACATTTTCTTTGATCCCTCCCATCAGAGTTTTGTATTTCTTCACATTCAGATCATGGAGTATTTGTTAGATTTGCACCTAAATGTCTGTGATGGTTAGTTGTTAATTCTGTGGGTCAACTTGGCTGGGTCACAGTACCCAGATACAGTAGATGCAGAGAATCTTTATCTTCAATTTTACTCTTCACGGTTTCAGTTACTTATGGTCAACCATGGCCTGAAAATATCACATGGAAACTTCCAGAAATAAACAATCCATAGCGCTTAAATCGCACACTACTGTTCTGATCAGCATGAGGAAATCACATACTGTATTGCCTTGTCCCACCCGCGACATCAGTCCACCCTTTGTCCTGCATCCCCATACTGTCTGTGTTCCCTGCACACTGGTCACTTAGCAGCCATCTTGGTTTTCAGATCGTCTGTCGGAGCATTATAGGGCTTGTGTTTAAGGAACCTTTATTTTAGGTCATAATGGCCCAAAGTGCCAAACAGAAGCTGTAAGTGCTTCCTGTAAGGGAAAAGGAAATCATAAGCTAAGGCTGTTAATGTCTACTGTGAGAATGAATCTTCCATCTGTAAAACTGTCAACAGTATATTATTATTGCACTGTTTTATTATTAGCTGTTTTTGTTCATCTCTTTTTGTGCCTAATTTACAGACTAAACTTTATCATAGGCATGTATATATAGGAAAAATTACAGTGCATATAGGGATTGCAGTTTCAGGCATTAGCTTGGGTCTTGGAACATATCTCCTGAGGATAAAAGGGGACAACTATATTTGGTCAAATACTATTTTAGATGTTTCCCTGAAGGTTTTTTTTTTAGTGATGACAAACATTTAAATCAGTAGACTTTACACATAGCAGATTATAATATGTGGGCCCCATCTAATTAGTTGAAGGTCTTCGAGAATAAGAACTACTTCCCTCAGGAAGAGAGATTTCTGCCAGAAGGCTGCCTTTAACAGTAACTTTTGGCAAAAGTGAGCAATGTGACAAAATATTAAAAATCTGCTGTAACTGAGTGGTGGGTACATGGGATTTGTTTTATTCTTATCTAAATGGATCTGAATGTTAAAGTATTTGATGACACTACTTCTAAATATATAGGAAAATATGTTCATGACTTTGAGGAGTGGAAAATTATACAAATAATTTCTACAAGCCTCTAAGACAAATAGCCTTACTATAAACATTTGAACGTGAACAAAGGCAAGGACAGGAGGAAGAGCAGTGGCCGGCAATATACGAACAGATGGTCAGCCAATATTCGGAGTTTTGAGATGGTACAAACTTAAATAAGCAATATCCCCCCTTTCCTTGACTTTTATT
This sequence comes from Tarsius wallacei, assembly GCA_963574415.1. Lineage (NCBI taxonomy): Eukaryota > Metazoa > Chordata > Mammalia > Primates > Tarsiidae > Tarsius > Tarsius wallacei. Next base: position 8,545 of record CAUYQG010068916.1, read on the forward strand.
CTTTCTTGTCTCATCATGGAACTCTTTGAGGCCTAGAATTTTCCACTGAGTGAAGCCAGCCAAATGCCATGTGTTTTGATATGTACTTAAACACAAAATCCATGGCTTTATAACTATCCTGCAATTTTGGCTTTGAGTCTCTCTTTGGGACAAGAGCTATATAATATATAACAGAGGGCTAAAACATCTTTTGATGTTGGGGCTTTTCTGGTTGTTTATTTTCTTTTATTTCTCATTAATGCATTGTGATCAGAGAAGCTACCTAAACTGCTTCTACTTTATAGAAGTTTTTTGAAGTTTTATTTGGGGCTTTATATACAATCAGTAAATATTTAAAGCACAATTCAAAATGAGCCATGTTCTCTTTTCTCCCGGTCAGTGTTTTCTGTCTATTAGATTCACCTTCTTTAGTGTGTTGTTTGGTGTTCGCGTGACTTTTATTCTGATGTGCTGCCTGTCCATCAGCGCTACCTGGAGAGCACACTGCAGCTCAGGTGCCTGATGTCGCTCCAGATTGGCTGGACCAGAGCCTGCTGGGCGGCTTTTTAGAAGCATCACCCATGATTCTGGCAGATGCTGCATTTTCAAAGACATTTTCTTTTTCTTTCTTTCTTTCTTTTTATTTTTTTTTTTTGAGTTGGAGCTCACTCTGTTATCCAGGCTGGAGTGCAGTGGTATGCTCACAGACACCGCAGCCTCAACCTGCTTGGCTCCAGCAATCCTTCCGCTTCAACCTTCCAAGTCGCTGGAACTATAGGTGTACGCTACCGCGCCCGGCTAATTTTTGATTTATTGTAGAGACAAGGGCTTGTCAAGTTGCTTGGGTTGGTCTTGAACCCGCAGTCTTAGGTAATCCACTCGCCTCGGTCTCCCAAAGTGCTGGGATGATGGGCTGAGCCACCAAGCCCAGCCTTCAAAGTCATTTTCTATATCCTCACTTAATTTTTCTCTGCTTGATTGTCAGTCGCAGACAAGTGAGTTCATGCCTCCTGCATCCACTGTATGTCCACATCTCCCGGTGTTTCCCAATTTTTTACTTTATGAATGTTAATAAGAGGTTATCTGGGACTAGAGACCAACGAGGCTCTTGGGTAGTGTGCCTTTTATCACTATGAAGCGACCTACTCACTTCATGGTCCTTGCCTCAAACGAAAGCTTTCTGGACATTTTCTTACCCACCCTGCTTTCTTTTGATCTTATTTCTCTCACGGTGTTTGCCCCTCTTTTGTCATCACCAACGTCCACTGCCTTTTTGTCTTTGTCGCTTATTTTTAAAGGCAGCATTTACATGGGTTTTGCTTCAACCTTAAAATCATTTTTTTCCTTTTAATAAAGCAGTTTGTCCCTTGTTTGATATTGCAGACACACTGGCCTTTAACTCATTGTCTCATTTTTCTTATGCCTTCTGTGCTGCTGTTTCTTTTTAAAAATCTTTCACTGTTTGGCTTCTCTTTTATTTTTTTATTTTTTGAGTTGGAGTCTCTCTCTGTAGCGGCCACTACAGCCTCGACCTGCTGGGCTCCGGCAATCCTTCCGCCTCAGCCTTCCAAGTAGCTGGAACTACAGGCGCACACTACCACGCCCGGCTAATTTTTTGATTTTTATTGTAGAGATAAGGTCTCGACAAGTTGCCCAGGCAGGTCTCAAACACGCGGTCTCAGGCAATCCACTCACCTCAGCCTCCCAAAGTGCGGGATTACAGGCTGAGCCACCGAGCCCGGCTGTCTTCTCTTTTAGACTGTCAATATTTTCCTCTTGGCAATTTCGGAAGATTTATAGTTCATTTCCTATCTTATAGGATTAGCTCTACAACTTTTAATAATTTACTTAAGGCTTTTTAAAACATGTAAACTTTAATAATACCTATTGATTTCCTGCTCCGAAACAAGCCGTTCCCCTACCTCGTCATTTTTGTTTTGATCTTCTACTTTTTCAAGCGACACTTTTCCATCTTCTAATATGCCTCCCTCCATTCAAGCTTGCCCCCCTGAGCTCTAGACCTGGCCAGCCAGCTCTCTACCTCACATCAGCCCTGTGCGTCTGAGGAAGCGTCTCTAACCAGATCGTAAGTCTGGCTTCCTAAACTCCTTCCTTTCGCATTCGTCGGGTTTCAGTAAAGAGAGGACTCCAGCCACTTGCCAAGGCAAAAACTGAGGTGCCATTCCTGATTTATCCTTCGTCTTTATCCCCCTCATGTCAATCCAATCAGTTATTTCTTCCAAAACACACTTGATTCCATCCTCTTCTCACCCTCACCACTCCAACCCTTTGATCCGACACCAGCAGCTCTTCCCAGAGGAGGCAGCAGCCTCCAAACAGGCTGACACTCTCCCCTGCCCTACCCTCAACATCTCTTCTTTTAAAACACTGAAGTAGCACCACTGTCCTCCTCTTTCACAGACTCCACCGTTCCTAGACCAAGACTTCATGTTTTCCACCCTGGCTGCGCGAACATCTCAGGGCAGCCTCTCCGACTATACTGCCACGGCATGGTCTAACTTCCAAGCCCTTCCCCCCTTGGGGTCTTTGCACTTGCCTGGAACCTTCTTCCCCCAACTCCTCACACAGCTGCCTCATCTGCTGCCCCAGGGAAAGCTCAGACATCACCTGCCCAGAGAGTCCCTCCAGCACCCCCAATCCACTCGTTCCATCCCACCTCTTCACTCACTGGCTTTATAACAATGACCACCAAGCTGTAGCTCTTACTTCTGGCTGATTTATGTTGTCTTTTCACCTTGCTAGAATGCACAGGGCAGGCCCACGGCCGTGCCTGGCTTCAAGCACCTGTCCAGAAAACGCTTGAATATGCGTAAGCGCCTTTTGTGTTTATCAAATGTGGGCAGTATGGAACAATTCCCTATGATAAGGGTGGAGGCGTTTGTTTATTCCCACCCTCTCCACCTCTGCGGACTCTGTCGTTTTCTTCCTGACACTCTCATGTGTGTTTCCTTGTCCTTTACAATGCAGTTCTTTCCTTCCATTTGATAACCACACTCCCCATGCTTCCTGAATTTTAATTGAGCTTACAATTGTTGAATAACAATTGTATGTATTTACAATGTACAACATGGTATTCTGATATATGTAAACATTGTGGATTGGTTACCTCAAAAATCAGGTAATCCAGTTCATTAACCTAAGCACGGCCTCACATACTTTACTTTGTGGTGAGAACACTTAACATCCACTCTTGGTAAATTTCCAATATACAATATATTGTTATTAACTAGAGCCACCATGCTGTACGATAGATCTCTTGGCCTTATTCTCTCGTCAAACTGAAATTCTTTGTCCTTTGACCAGCATCTCTCCAGTCCCACACCTCCCAGCCTCTGGTAATCCTGCTTCACTCTCTGTTTCTCTGAGTCTGATTGTTTACACTCCACATATGTGAGGCTGTGTGGTATTATTTGTCCTTCTATGCTTAGCTTATTTCATCTAATGCAATATTCTCCAGGCTCATCTCCATTGTCACAAATGACAGGACTTTCTTCTTAAGGCTACATAGTATTCCTTTCTTTGTCCATTCATTTGTTGATGGACATGTAGGTTGATTCCGTATCTTGGCTATTGTAAATACAGTGAGTTCCCTACATACAAACCTTCAAGTTGAGAACTTTCAAAGGTGCAAATGTGTGTTTTGCATGTCCAATCACATAAGTTAGCTCACATGTCTGGCATACTTTTCTCTCTTTTTTTTGCAATAAAGAAAACTTTTTAAATTTGTCTTAGAATTTTACATTTGAAAAGTTAGAAACTCAGAGAAAATATTTTGGAGGATATTGGCCAACATAGCCTGGTTTAATACCCATCTAGTAACGTAGCTTTGTGACTTTTGTCTAAGAACTTAATTCTGTGAACCTGTTTTCTCACCTGTAAAACTGGGACAATAAAACTAATGCCAAGTTAGTGCCTTTTATAGTAAATGCTAATTATTTCCTTTTATTAAAAACTTTCCATTTGCAAGTTTCTTGCTGTTCAGGGTTAGACATACAAATGGTCACTGTACAGGTAAAATTTGGGCCTCACTTTGGTCCCCACTTCACCTGGCTTGAGATCAGGCACCTTATTGATGAAGTGTGCACCTCCCCTCCCCTGGTAGTTTTCCACACTGCCAATCCCTTTCTTATAGTCTTATGATAATTGTCCAGGGTCTGCTTCTGAGTGAGAACATGTGGTACTCAGTTCTTTGTTTCTGTGCTAGATTACTCAGTATTATGGACTCTAAGTCCATACAAGTTGCTGCAAAGTTCATGATTTTGTCCTTCTTTATGGCTGCGTAATATTCCAGCATGTACATGTACCACATTAAAAAAAATCCATTCCTCTTTCAATGGGCAGCATGGTTGGTTCCATGTTTTTGCTATTGTGAATAATGCTGCAATAAATGTGCATGTGCAGATATGTTTTCATGCTTTTCAAGGTACTGTACTGTAAGATTTTAAATGTTTTCTTTATTTTTTGTGTTTGTTTTATTTATTATTTGTGTGAAAAGTATTATTAACCTATTACAATACAGTACTCCATAGACAATTATGTTTGTTGTTTACCTAAGCTAACTTTGTTGGACTTATTAACAAATTGGACTTATGAATGTGCTCTCAGAACAGAACTCGTTCGTCTGTTGGGGACTTATTGTGATGCTGAAAACTGTGACAGTGCATATGTCTCTTCAACATACTGATCTCATTTCTTTTGTATATATACCCAGAAGTGGGATTGCTTGATTATGTGGTAGTTCTATTTCTAATTTTTTGAGGAACTTTCATACTGTTTTCCATAATGTCTGTACTAATTTACATTTCCACCTACAGTATGCACGCGTCCTCTTTTCTCCACAGTCTTCCCAATACTTGTTGTCTTTTCTCCTTTTGTTAATAAACATTCTAAATGTTGTGAAGTAATATCTCATTGTTGTTTTAGTTTGCATTTTCCTAGTGATTAGTGGTGCTGAGCATTTTTTCACATGCCTGTTGGTCCTTTGTATGCTTTCTCTTGAGAAATATCGATTCGGGTCCTTTGATTATTTTTTAAAAATCAGGTTATTTGTTTTCTTGCTATCGAATTGTTTGGGTTCTCTATATATTTTGGATATTAATCCCTTATCCAATGTATGGTTTGCAAATATCTTCTCCTATTCCATAGGTTGATTTTTTACCTGGTTGATTGTTTCTTTTGCCACACAGAAGCTTTTTAGTTTTATGTAAGTTCACTTAACTATTTTTTCTTTTGTTGCTTTTGTATTTTTTTTTTTGTACTTTTGGGAGCATATAAAAAAAAAGTCATTGTGTAGAGCAATGTCATGGAGCTTTCCCCCTATTTTTTTCCTAGTGGTTTTACAGTTTCAGGGCTTACATTTAAGTCTTTAATTCATTTTTCAGTTGATTTTTGTAATGATATGATATAAGGATCTAATTTTATTCTTCTGTAGGTAAATATCCAGTTTACCAGCACCATTTATTTAAGAGACTAGCCTTTTCTCATTGTATTCTTAGCACCTTTATAAAAAGTCGATTGACTGTAAATGTGTGGAATTATTTCTGGGCTCTCTATCCTATGTGGCTTATGTGTCTATTTTGGGGCCAGTATTACTTGCCTTGATCACTATAGCTTTATAGCAATTTTTGGAATCCAGTAATGTTATGCCTTCAGCTTTCTTCTTTTTGCTCAAAATTACTTCAGCTATTTAGAATATTTTGTGGTCCCATACACATTTAAACATTTTTTTCTATTTCTGTAAAAAATGTCATTAGAATTTTGTTAGGGTTTGCATTGAATCTGTAGAAGACTTTGGTAGTATGGACATTTTAGCAATGTTAGTTCTTCCAACCCATAAACACAAAACATATTTTCATTTATGTGTGCCTTTTTAGTCTTTCATCAATGTTTTATAGTTTTCAGTGTATAGATCTTTCACTTCCTTGATTAAATTTATTCCTAAGTGTTTTGCTATTTCTTAAAGCTATTGTAAATAGGATTGTTTTTCTTGATTTTATTTTCAGACAGTTTGTAGTATATAGAAATGTTACAGATTTTTATACGTTAATTTTGCATCCTGCAACTTACTGAATTTATTGATTAATTCCAACAGTTTTTGATGAAGTCTTTAGGATTTTTAATATACAGTCATGCCCCATATAACATTTTGGTAAATAATGGACTGCATATATGATGGCATTCCATAAGATTATAATGCTGTATTTTTACTGTACCTTTTCTATGTTTGGATATATTTAGATATAAAAATATTTATGATTGTGTATAATTACCTACAGTATTCAGTACAGTAACATACTGTACAGATTTTCAGCCTCAGACCAATAAGCTCTACCATATAGCCTAGGTGTGTACTAGGCTATCCCATCTAAGTTTGTGTAATTACTGTCTATAATGTTCACACAAAACCAAAATTGCCTAATGATGAATTCCTCAGAATGTATCCTCATTATTAAGTAATGCATGACTGTGTAAGATCATGTTATCTGCAAACAGATACAATATATTCTTTCTTTTTGATTTGGATGCTTTCTTTTTTTTTTTTGAGTTGGAGTCTCACTCTGTCCCCCAGACTGGAGTGCAGTGGCCACTCCCAGCCACCGCAGCCTTGACCTGCTGGGCTCCGGCGATCCTTCCGTCTCAGCCTTCCAAGTAGCTGGAACTACAGGCGCGCGCTACCACACCTGGCTAATTTTTGATTTATTGTAGAGATGAGGTCTCGCCAAGTTGCCTTTTTATTTCTTTTTTCTAATTGCTAAGGCTAAGACTTTCAGCACCTCATTGAATAGAGGCAGCAAGAGTGAACATCCTTGTCTTGTTACTGATCTTAGCAGAAAGACTTCCAACTTTTCACCATTGAGTATAATGTTAGCTATGGGTTTGCTGCATATGTCAAGGAGCATTCCTTCTATTCCTATATTGTTAAGAACTTTTATCATGAAAGAATGTTGAAATTTGTCAAAAGCCTTTTCTGTTTCTACTGAGATGATCATATGGCTTCTGTCCTTCATTTTGTTGATGTGGTGTATCACATTTATTGATTTGTATATGATGAACCATCCTTGCATTCCAGGAATACATTTCACTTGACCATGATGAATGTTTATTTTAATGAACTGCTGAATTTTATTTGCTCATATTTTGTTGAGGATATTTGCATCTATGTTCATCAGGAATATTGGCCTGTGATTTTCTTATCTTGTAGTGTCCTTTTCTGGCTTTCATATCACAATAATGCTGACCTTGTTGAATGAGTTGGAAAGTTTCCTTCTTTTTCAATTTTGTGGAAGAGTTTGAGAAGGATTTGCATTAGTTCTTTAAATGTGTGGTAGAATTCAGCAGTGAGTTCTTGGACTTTCATTTGATGAGATACTTTTATCACTTATTCTAATCTCCTTACTCCTTATTGGAATGTTCCCATTTTCTATTTCTTTACAATTCATTTTGGTAGGTTGTATGTATCTAGGAATTTATCGATTTCTTCTAGGTTATCCAATTTGTTGGCATATAGTTGTACACAGTAGTCTCCTTTGATCCTTTTTATTTTTGTGGTATCAATTGTAGTGTCTCTTCTTTCATTTCTGATTTCATTTATTTGAGTTTTCTCTCTCTTTTGTTTTAGTCTGGCCAAGGGGTTCATCATTTTATCTTTTAAAAAAATTCTTGTTTTATGACTTTGTTTTTTAGTCTCTATTCATTTATTTCTGCTCTGGTCTTTATTATTTTCTTCCTTCTACTAACATTGGACTTAGTTTGCTTCTCTTTTTATATTTCTTTGAGTTGAAACCTGAGGTTGTTTGGGATTTTTCTTCTTTTTTGATGTAGGTAATTACTACTATAAGTTTCCCTCTTAGAACTACTTTTACTTCATCTCACAAGTTTTGGTAGTTGTATTTCCATTTTTAGTTGTAGGAAGATTTTTAATTTTCCTTTTAAGTCCTTCCATTAGTCATTTAGAATCACGTTGTTTAATTTCCACATACTTGTTACTTGTTAATTTTCTAAAATTTCTCATATTATTGATTTCTGGTTTCACATCATTGTGGTTCAGAAGAGATATTTGATATGATTTCAATCTTCTTAAATTTAATGCATGTTTCATGGCCTAACACATGATCCATTGGTCTAATATGTGAAGAATGTCCTGTGTGCACTTGAGAAGAATGTGTATTCTGCTACTATGGAATATTCTGTGTAAAGCTATATGGAATATTCTGTATAAGTCTGTTAGGTCCATTTGGTCTAACATGTAGTCTATGTTTATCGTTTCACCATTGATTTTCTGTCTGGATGATTCATCCATTATTGAAAGTAGACTATTGAAGTCCCCTTCTATTATTGTCTTGCAGTCTATCTCTCTTTTCAGATCTGTTAGCATTATCTTTATATATTTAGATGCTCCAATGTTGGGTGCATATATATTTACAATTGTTATATCTTCTTGATGAATCGACATTTTTATCATTATATATTGACCTTCTTGTCTCTCATGCTCCATTATTCTTAGTCCTACTTTAGATGAATGTAATGCAAACTCCCACTACTTTTGATTCCCTAAATTCCTACTGCTACCAATTCTCCCTCTCCACACTTCCTTCTATTTATTCCATCTCATATTTCTCATCCTATCCCGTCCTCTCATTATATTCCAGCTTGCATCCTTTCATAGTATTTTTTCTTGAGTAAATATGTCATCTACAAAAGTGTCAGTAAACTAAGAAGAAACAACCATGTCTAATATTCCTTTGTGTCTACCACAATATTTAGGAAAAAGTCAAATAAATAGTATATTTTTATAAAATCACCTTCCACTTAAAAGCTCTCTTAAAAATGTTCACTCCCATTAAGGAAAGATATGTTTAGTGATATTCAAATGAGCACAGGCTGAAGAGAAGCTGGAGTTTGTAACCCACTGTGTATCTTGTGTGGAATAATGAACAGTTGTTGGAGTAAATGGAGCTCTTTATCTTTTTCAGTGCAGAGTGATGATAACTTCATTTCAATTTTGCTGGTGAGAAAATTAAATGATTTGCTTGAAGTTAAGAGATGGAGATGCTGATGTGAACAACTGACTTAGTTACTCGGCTCTCATGACAGTAACAGAGCATGTCCAGGCAGCCACCGGCTCTGCTTTGTATGTGGATGAAAGCAAATCCTTCTGGGGTGAGGTAATGTCAGCCAGCAAGAGAACCAAAGAGGAGACGTGCTCTAAGATTCTCCCTTTATGTTCTTTTGGATTTAAATGACTAGGAAACCATTTCATGGTTATGCTGAGTGTGCAAATCTAGATTATAGACATATGCTGGGTTTGAGAATAAAGCTTTTCTGCATCAAGCTATTAATCAGGTTATATTGTCAATAAGTAAATAATTTTTTGCTATCATTATGCAGACAATTTCTGAGTTCCTGTATGGAACAAAGAAACGGTCATAGGTAAAGTGACACCACATATAAAATGCATCAGTTTTCCTGAACTAAGACAGCGTTTTGTGTTAGAATCCCAGGATGTAACTGATAAGTTAGAGAAGGAAGTTTCCTCCTTATAAATTTACCCATTCTGAATGAATAGCATACACATAACTTTATTCTTTTGTAAAGATAGGATTACATTTTTTTTTTTGCTTTTTAAAAAAAATATGTTTTGGGGGGGCTTTTTTTGCTTTTTTGCATTAGTTTTCTATTACTGTACAACAAATTAGCACAAATGTAGTAGCTTCAAGCCACCCAGCTGTATTTGCTCTCAGCTTGGTGAGTCTGAAGTCCTGCATGGCTTACTGGCCTCTCTGCTCGGGATCTCCCAAGGCTGACGTCAAGGTGTTGGCCAGGCTGGGCTCTTATCTGGAGGCTTGTGGGGGAACATCCACTTCCAAGTGCATTCAGGTTCGTGGCCAAGTTCAGTTCTTTGCATCTGTGGAGCAGAGGTCCCCATTCTCAGCACCTTCAAGCTTCCTTCTCACCTTCCTCCCCAACCTGCAGACCAGCAGTGGGCATTACACCATCCTTGCGCTTCAGGGCTCTCCAACTTGCTGTACTTGATCAGCCTGAGAGATTCTCTGCTTTAAAGGCATTTGTATGACGATAGCAGGCTCATGACAGCAATCTCTATATAAGGTCAACTGTGCTATATGGCATAACATAATCATGGATGATGCCTCGCTCTACTTGCAGGCTCTGTGCTCTGTGGATTGAAATCTTGGAGGTCGTGCTTAGAATTCTGCTGACCATGTATTTAGATTTTTTTAACATCTTTAATTTTTAAACTTTAATTTGACATTTTAAAAAATTGTAGACCAGGAGAGGTGGCTCAAGTCTGTTATCCCAGCACTTTAGGAGGCTAAGGCAAGAGGATTGCCTGAGCCCACGGGTTCGAGACCAGCCCGGGCAACTTGGTGAGACCTCATCTCTACAATAAGTCAAAAAATTAGCCAGGCGTGGTAGTGTGCCTGTAGTTCCAGCTACTTGGAAGGCTGAGGCGGAAGGATCACCGGAGCCCAGCAGGTCAACGCTGGGGTGGCCGTGAGTATGCCACTGCCCAGCCTGGGTGATGGAGTAAGACTCCAATTAAAAAAAAAATTAACATGGAAGTGTAATGATCCTGTTTTGTAAGCTTTTCGTGTAACATTGTGAATTATTTTTCTGTCCTCAAATGTTCTTCTAGAATGTGATATTTTGGGACTACAGAGTATTTCCTTGGAGAGAGGGACATAATCCATTTTGACCATAACTATATCTCACATCATTTCAAGCTCTACGGTCTGGTAAATCATGCAGCAATTTGTGCCTTGTAAATTCTTCCATGTAAATTGCTGGGTTGAAGGGCTTCTAAGGCACTCTGCCAAGCTGCTTCCAGGAGGGTCATGCCTGCCCAAACACCCCCCAGGGTGTGTGGAGGCCTGCGACATCTGTTTACAGAGGACAGGGTAGTCTGGGCCATAAACAAGCCCACCTTTGGCACCGTGCTGTGACTGACCTTCCCAGCAATTCCAGCTGTAAGAGGTGGAACATCTCAGCCTTCTCTGCCACTCACAGGGTCACACGGCCAGGGGTTGTCTCATTTCAGACCCCAAAGGCCTGTCCGCAGAGTCCCTTCCTGCTGATGGCCTAGTGTTAAAACAGTGACTCAGTGGGGGTGTCTTCCATGGTTGTAGCTTGGCCACTTAGGCCCCCTGGCTTCACCCCTCATATAAAATTAGGCTCAGTCCTTCTTGGAATAATCCTCTCACTCTTTTAGCTATTCATAGTCATGTTTGGTTACATGGTCACTCATTGTGCTTTTCTGGGATGAACCTGGCTGTGCATCCTCCTGAAACACTAAGCCTTTCTTTAGGAAAAGTGAGAACGGTGCTGGGGCCTCAACAAGAGGGGGCGTGAACCTGGCACCCAGGGGCTGCATGTTCGGGCAGAGGGTTGCTCAGCAACAGCCTTGTCAGACTGGAGTCAAGGTACCAGGAGAGTGAGGTAGGTCAACACAGATCCCTCCATGATGGTCAGGGCATCCAAGCGGCCACCCAGCCCTCTGAAGTTGGCCCCCAGTCAGAGACCTTGACTCAGAAGACAGCATAAAGTAATAGCACTGAGCCATGTTTCACTGGGGACTCCAATCTTGGAGGGTGGGTTCTTAATGTCAATGACCAGTGAGATACAGCCACACACTGAGGCACGGGTGTCCTCCTGGCGTGGGCTGCCTCAGCCTTTCGTCACACCATACCTCTGACCTGAAACATTGCAGAGAGCAGTACTGGAACATGTCTTCTCAGAAACAACATATGTTTGTCTGCACGGGCAACAGGAAAGCAGAGCGAAACTCTTCCTTAAGTAATGTAGACTTCTAGAACCTTCCCTAGGGACTCACACTGGAGAAGGATACATTTTTTTTTAATCCATATCTAGACACAAGGCAGCAAAACTGTAGAACAGCAGAAACAACAGGAAGATCTCAAAAGCGGCCAGAGACTAGACAGAGTATTTCCAAAAGAGTGACAGTTAGATTGCAAGCAGGCTTTTCAACATCAAAACAATGAAGCCAGAGGACAATGGAGTGTCCCTTCAAGTGCTGAGAAAAAACGACTGTCAACCTAGAAATAAGATTTCAGGTATATCAGGCCTATCTTTCAAAAACAAGAATGAAATAGAGACAGTCTCAGATAATTTTTCCTATTAAATCTTTCCTATTAAACAAGACAAACTGTGTGCATGTATATGTGGGCGTGCATGTGTGCTTGTGTGTGTCCATGTGTGTGTTCTCTGAAAGGAAATAAAAGACCTAGTTTAAATCATCCACATGTTTCCCTCCTTACAAGCTGCACTGATGGCATTCTCTAACGATGACTGTATTTTGGAGCGAGTTCTGAGGAAAGCCTTCGGAATTAAAGCATCCTTGCCTACTCCTTTGCCCACATGTCCAAATTTTTTCATCACTAACATATTATTATACAACCTGCAAGAAAGCAAACAGCAGTGATCTCTGCCTAAATCAGGCAAACACTTGAGATAAAACTCCCATTCTGTACACACATTTAGGACTGACAGAACCCGGTGCCTGAACCAGATACAACATGTCAGGTCAGCCACTAATGAGGGGAAGGAAAGCCTTCACAGCTACTCCTTGTTAAGGCTGTTAGAAAGGCACACATCGCAAGGAAAGAGAGGACGTGCTGTAACAAAGCTTTGAAAGCGCATGAGTGACCTGTAGCCGCAGCAAGGTGAGGCGTTAGTACGCGGTGACTCGTTGGGACGCACTGCTGGTTTCTGTCACATGTGGGCTCAAGGTACCAGGAGAATGAGGTAGGTCAACACAGATCCCTCCATGATGGTCGGGGCATCCAAGTGGCTGCCCAGCCCTCTGAAGTTGGCCCCCAGTCAGAGACCTTGACTCAAAAGACAGCATAAAGTAACAGCACTGAGCCATGTTTCACTGGGGACTCCAATTTTGGAGGGTAGTTCTTAATGTCAATGACCAGGGAGATATAGTCACACACTGAGGTATGGGCGTCCTTGGACTTCCAGGGGACTGAAGTCATGCCCTCCCTGGGATGTCCCACATGAGAAGGGACTGTCTGAGTGTTGCTGACCATCACGTCCACACCAGGGAGGACTGAGGCAGACAGGCACCAGTGCCCACAGTGGCCAGGGGCCGCACTGTGTGACTCCGTGTTGTCCTCTGTGAATATGCTCCTGCGGCTCCTTGGAGCAGGGTGATAGAGACCTGTGCACCTGTGTCTACTGACACCTAAAGGGCCTGCAGAGCCCGGAGTTTCATGAGCACAAGGTGCAGACACCTCCAGGGCCCACCACTGAGCCTCTGCACCCCTGCCGTCATGCCTCTAACTGTTGACATTTCTATACCAGCAAGACCACAGAGACAAGGTCTTGGAAGCAGGACCACAGAAGTCACACCACAGGGATAGCCATGAGGACAGTCTGTGTGTGCGGTCAGCTTGTGAGACGAGACCCTGGGGGTGGTAAGTAGCTTTAGTCCCAGCAAGTGAGAGAACTCCCGTCTGCCACACACTAGTGAATGCAACTTTTTCCAGGACAGACACAGGACATGACACTGATTTAGAAGCAGGCCTCTCGGGCAGTTCCAGGGCCAGAAAAGCTGCCTTGAGTCAAGACAAGACACACCAAGTGCAGGTTTCCTAGGGAAGCATCTTGTGTGGTTCTGAGTTGAGGACCTGATGCCTGACTCTATGGAAGATAAGGTGATCGCATTCACTCAATTCTGAATGGTGTGACGTTAGGTATGACACAGGTGTGCGTCATTCACTGCTTCCATTCCTGGGGAACCTGATGAATCCAACTACTCTCACTTGACTTTATCCAGATAGAATACTGCGTGTCGTGTGGTGACCGAGTGTCGTGTGGTGACCGAGCACTGTTCCTGTTATGGCCTCATTTTCACCTGCAGACATGAGGCAATGCCAGGAGTGGGTGCAGGCCATGTGGGGGATCACAGTGAAGAGGCCCTGCTGTCCCCAGGTCTGGCCAGACTCACAGGCCTCACTGATGAGGGTCCTGGATGCACAGAGTCAATCAACAAACCCTGTCCTGTGTCACCAGGTAAGTGAGGCCATGGCAGGGGGCCTGCCTCCTTCTCTGAGCAAGTCTTACAGGCTCTCAGTGCGGTCACACGTAGGGCAAGGAGAGGTGTGTGTGTTTGTTTTCCTGAACATCCCAGGGAGGGCATGACTTCAGTCCCCTGGAAGTCCATGTGTTTCCCACATTGAGGACACCACCCCCCTCGGCCCTTTGGAAGGCCTCTCCCTGACTGCAGAGTCAGGCATCTGTCCAGGAGGCAGGTGGCTGGGCCCAGTGAGGCTGAGGACAGCCATCGGAGTCCACGCCTTTCCCAAGTCCTTTCCCTTTCCATCTTCCTGCTTCTTCAACCATTACCGGATGCCAGACAAAGGGGTTCTGGGAAGAGGGTTGTGCACCCCAGCACAGGCCCGTACAGCTGGGAAGAAAGGAGCCCCTGGTGGGGTCAGGTGAGGACCTGATGGAAAATTAGGATCCTGTCCCTCCATGCCCTCATCACAGTTGGCGAGGTGGCTCTCTCTCTGTGGCTCTGTTATCTCTGGTTCGGATCTCACAAGACCAGATCCTGTGGGAGACACTGAGGCAGAAGATGTCAAGAACTGACCCTTGTGCCCCTGCAGAGAATGGCAGCAGGCTTCCCGGCTTCAAGACGCATGATATGTGCTGCTTCATAGAGCGCGTGTTTCCTGACCTCCTCCCCATGAGATGCAGCGTACGCTGCTCCCTGGGGCCTGTGACACTGAATCCCCAACTTGGACCCACACTCCCCGCTGGTGGTCCTCAAGGCAGCCTTGCTCCATCGATAAGAATTAGACTTCAGAGCCAAACACCCTGGGTCTGAATACAGGCTCTGCCACTTAGGAGTGGTGGAAAATAAACAAGTTACTTCTCTTCTCTGTGCCTCAGTTTCTGTATCTGTAAAATGAGACTAATAATGAAATCAACTCATAGGATTGTTTGGGGGATTATGTGGGTTGATATCTGCAAGGCACTTAAAACAGTTCCTGGTGCAGAGTAAGACCCAGGCAGGTAAGAAACGGTGTGTCTGGGGAGTGCGCTCAGGTGACGACCCAGGACTGAATCTACAGGTCCACTTTCCCCCAGGGTCTGGTACCAAGCATGCCTGCTATACACCACGTTCAAGACACACTTTTAGAATGTTGAACATTGTTGTACTCAAGTACATGTGTCTGACAGCAAAAGCCATGAGTTAAACCTCTGTATTTGCACTGCTTCTCTTAGAAGTCAACTGTTCCCTGGCCACAGTGCTCAAAGCCACAAATCTGACCTAACTCCAGGGCTTAAAACCACAGTAGAAAATTGGCATTCAAAATGTGTATAACTCCATACAATGGACTATTTCTCTGTGGTAAAAATAAAAACTCTATCAAGGCATAAAAGTACACAGAGGAGTCGTAAACGCATGTCACTAGGTGAGGAAAGCCCTTGAAAAGGCTGCATTCTGAATGATTCCGACTGCTCAACATTCTGGAATACAGAGGCTACAAAAAGGTCACCAGGGGCTCGGGGAGGAAGGGGTGAACAGGCAGAGCCCAGGATGTTTGGGGCAGTGAGACTGCTTGTCTGATACTGTCATGGTGGACTCGTGACGTCATACATGTGGCAAAACCCATGGCATGTCCAACACACAGAGTGAGCGCTCAAGTCGACTATGGACTTACCTTAGTGATCATGTGTCAATGACGCTTCCTGGGCTGTAACAGACAGATGCAAGGTGTGAATTGCGGGGGATGGGGTGAGGGACGGGCTCGCCGGGACTCTCCGCACCTTTCTGTGCAATTTTCTCTGTGCTACAAAATAAAGTCTGTTAATGTCTAAAAAGCATGAGTGCACTCTGCCCCTTCTTCAAATCAAGGAAAGAATGACGGGCACCCGTAGCCATTCAGTCCATGGTGCATAATAATTTCTGTCTGTCTCATGTATTCCCCAAAATGATGATAAAGGTAGGTGTGATTTATAAACAGAAACCAAAAGATGATTTAGTTTGGACATGTGGGTTGTGCGTCCCTGGAGTTTTTTCCGATTGGGGCGGTGGTGGGGGCGGGGGGGCATGTCCTCTCCTGACTTCTTCACAGCTCTGAAACACAGTTTTCATCTAATTCAATGGAGCTGCCCGTCAGCGGGCACCAAGTTCCTTTCAAGCCCACTTTCTAGTACTTTTGCTTTTTAAGCACCTTTAAAAAGAACAGTTAAAGAGAGAGAGATAAACATCATCCCTTTACAAAACTTTCCAAGAGCACAAAGGAAGGCTGGAGAAGTAGCCACAGGGACCGTATTCTAACTGAGGAGCATATTCCAGACATGGAACCAGCAACCTCAGGCTGGGCTGAACCCAGGAAAAACCACAAAAGCTTGCTAAAGTATCCTTCTTCCTCCTTAATCTTCTTCTTGCACCTGTCCCCTGATTTTCATTTCTTCCTTTTGCGGGCAAAATCCAATTTAATAACACTTTCTTCAAGCATGCATGCCTGTTGCAACCTACTGTGTGCCAAGCGCCGTCGAGTGCTGAACAAAGCACTTTGGCTCAGAGACTCACAGTTTCCCTCCTGCCCGGGCCTCTGTCCTCACGCATCCCCTTGCACACACCACCACCTGTCTGTTCCCCATGTCTCCATGGAGGGCTTCTTCAGCGTTTCCAGGTGGGCCACATCCACTTCCTCATAAGACACTTTGTCAGACTTAGAAGGACTGTGGAAACATCGAAAGTGACCACCCCGTTGCTGTCACTCTTGGAGGACCTCTGTCATTGAGCAGGACTGTTAGCTCTTACGGGTAGAATTTATGGGGCTAAATGTTAGTTGTGTGGATTAATGATTAAAAATAAGTTTTGTCTTGGTCCAGTTTAAATGTCCAGAAATTTTAATTATGTGGGGTACCCTCTTGTTCTCAGAATGTAGAGCAGTTTGAAGGTTATAGTTCTGGACTTCCCCCATTTTTCCCCATGTGACTTTGCTAAATCTTGTCTTTCTCTTCCCTGACAGTTGAGGAGACCTGGCTTCCTGCAGATGTTGATAGCTTTGCCAGATTGTCTCTGGAGTGCTTTTTCTTTTGAAAATACCATCTATTGTTGGTGGTTGCGTAACACTTCCTGTCAGTGGAGCTGTTGTTTAAATAGAGCATTCCTGAAAACTCCCTTAACCCAGCAGGCCTCTCTCACTCCAGGATGAAGGAACCCAGAAATATGAAGACACCTGTTGAAGGATGGGTAATTAGGTTCTGTCAAAAGATGCCTGCTGGTAAAAGCCTTGCCAGTGTTTGACAGCATTCTGTTGTGGTTTATGTCAATATCTGTGGTTATCAAAAGGTGTTATGATTGACAGGAAGACTTGAGCGGACATGGCGGGGCATGCACATCCCCTGAAATGCACGTGTTCCCTGAAATGCACGCAGAGGATGCGTGCAATGTTCACTTAGTGCAAGGAGCCATCAGCCTGCCCACAAGTCCCCGTGAAGGCATCCAGACAGATGACGCCATCTGGGTGGGGTGAGGATTCCACCAGGGTTTCATGAGCCCTCCCTTGGTGTCCTGGAGGCGGTAATGTCCCCCTGGGTTCCCCTCCTTTTCTGGAGATCGACTGTGAGCTAGCTTGAGCTGTGGAGTCCTCACACTCCTGAGCTTTTCTGGTGTCCCTGTGTTTTTCAGATGCATGGCCATCCCTTCCCGGGGCTGTGGCCCTTATCAAGCAGTCATTGGCCACCTCTGAGGAAGGCTGGAGAGACTGGCAGAATGGACTCGGCAAAAGTTGATTTTTCTTTCTCTTCAAAACATTTCTTGCTTCTGAGACAGAAAAAACAAGTGCCCATTCCTCCCACTTCAGTACATACTTGAACTTGAAAGGCAAGAAGGAGAAAATGGATCAAACCCGAGGCTCTCACGTTTTTTGGTCTCAGGATTCCTTTATGATCTTAAGAAGTATTGAGGACCCCAAAGAGATTTTGTTTATTGCTTGCTTACTGATACTTACTGTACTGGAAATTAACACAGAAATTTAAAAATATGTATAATTCTTTTAAAAATAAGGACAAACCCATTACATGTTAGCACAAATAAAATATTTCAAGTTTAAAAAATTCCAAGCAGAGTGGTATTGTTTTAAAGCCTTGTGAAACTTTGAAATGTCATGTTAACAGATGGACAGTGGGGTCTTCGGGTCTGCTTCTGCATTTAATCTGTTGTGATATCACAGGCCACGTGGCCTCTGGAAATCTTTACTGTGGGCTCAGGAAAGGATGAGGCTTAAAAATACAAGTAACATCTTAGCAATATTATGAAAATGTTTGACCTCATGGGACACCAGGGATCTGTGAACTTCACTTTGAGAAGCATCGAATCTAACAAATCAGTTGTGTCACTTTATTTTAAAAAGGGCAAAATAGTGGTATGCTGTGTCTCTTTTGACCCCTATGTGACACGAGGGAGAAACTGAGGCACTGGTCGGGCCCCCTCAGCAGGAAAGCCTATGCTCCCACACCTTGGATGTGACTTGTCCTTTCCCCACCACAGCAAGAACCATGGCCTTCCACACACTTCACACACTTGACTGACCCAGGGGACTGGACTCTCTGCTTTCTTGCTGACGTTCAAACCATCACTGCTGAGATCATCTTGTCAGGACGACTGCTCTGTTTCGTTTTCACACCCCAGGCCTGGCTGCGGTGGCATCTTTGCTTTCTGACAACAGCAGTGTGTTCCAGACTCACCCCAGTTCGCCTAATCCAGACAGACTCAGCTCCTTCTGAGGCGCCTGCTTCCTCAGAAGTGGGAACCAGGATCCACGCTTTATTCACATGAGCACCCCATTGCAGGGCTGGTGATACAGGGATGACCAGGGAGTGAAAGAGCACGAAAGTTTCTTTTTTTCAAAAGGTCAAAAATGTAAGCTGAGATTCCTAATGTAACTGTTCCTTTTGGGCCTTCCTATAATGGGAAAATGTACCAACACTACTTGCCTCTTTCTTCCCTGGCTTTGATGCACCTTATACATTACGCCAAATAATAAATTCAAGTTGCACATTTAGAAGTCTTTATTGGGACCGGGCATGGTGGCTCAAGCCTGTCATCCCAGTACTTTTGGGAGGCTGAGGCAAGAGGATTGCCTGAGCCCAGGGATTCGAGACCAGTCGGGCAACTTGGTGAAACCTCGTCTCTACAATAAACCAAAACTTAGCTGGGCGTGGTAGCTCGCACCTGTAGTTCCAGCTAACTTGGAAGGCTGAAGCAGAAGGATCACCTGAGCCCAGCAGGTCAAGACTGCAGTGGCCGTGAGCATGCCACAGCACTGCAACCTGGGGGACAGAGTAAGACTTCAACTAAAAAAAAAAAGTATTTATTTTTTGGTTCAAGTGCCCTGGAATCAAAGTCTACTTATCCCATCTTCCTCACCACCATCACTCATCAGCTGCCCTCTAAAGGGACACAAATAAATCCCCTACAGCAACAGAGCTGAGGTACTGCAGCAGAGACAGAGAGGCTCAAAAAGGCAAACAGCACAAAGTGTTTGCTGTCAGCTGTTTCCTAAGAACCTTTGCCAACAACTGGCCCACCTTCGTCTTCATGCGTGTGGATGCCCAACTGTCCTGGCGCCGCCGAAGCTCAATCTTTACCCCCACTGAGTGGCCTTTGCATGTCTGTTGTGAATCAGCTGACCATACACGTAAGGCTTAGGTCTGGACTTTCCCTTCTGACCCCTCAACCCATGTATCTAGATGTACACCGTTGCCACAAAGTTTTAATTGCTGCAGCCTTATAGAGCATTTTGAAACTAGGAAGTATAAATCCTCTAAGTTTGTTCTGTTTCAAAAGTATTGGTTATACCGGGTCCTTTACATTTTCATATACAAGGGCTGACAATTAAGTTCACAAACTTGCCACTGTGCACTTACGTTGGCGGCACTGTACACACAACTCGGTAAGGCTTCCTAACCTTGGTATATCAGTGTCTTACAGCTGTGTTTATGTCAACGTGTGGCAGTGTCTTGCTGAGTGGCATTCATTATTGTTGTGGCATGTCTCTGTGTGCCATCACGAGAATGTTGGAGCTTGAAGTAGAACAATGAACAACCATTCAATTCCTTGCTAAACTTGGCAAGAGTGTAAGTGAAATTGGGGACATGTTAGTCCAAGTTTATGGGGCTAATGCCATGAAGAAAACAGCAGTGTACAAATGGATCAAATGTTTTTTTGAGGGGAGAGAGTGTCACTGATGAAGAGAGGTCAGGACAACCAATAACAAGCAGAACTGATGAAAACATTGCAAAACTCTGTTGAATTTTCTGTCAACATCATTGGCTGACTGCAAGAAGCATAGCAGATCAGATAAACATTGAAAGAGAAACAATTAGGAAAATCTTAACTGAAAATCTTGGCACGAGAAAGGTGTGTGCAAAAATGGTCATGAAGGAGCTCTTGCCTCACGACAATGCACCAGCTCACACAGCACTGTCTGTGAGGGAGCTTTTAGCCAGTAAACAAATAACTGTATTGGAGTACCCTCCCTACTCACCTGATCTGGCCTCCAGTGACTTTTTTCTTTACCCAGAGATAAAGGAAATATTGAAAGGAAGACATTTTGGTGACATCCAGGACATCAAGGGTAATACGATGACAGCTCTGGCCATTCCAGAAAAAGAGTTCCAAAATTGCTTTGACGGGTGAACTAGATGTAAGTGTTGGTGTATGGCTTCCCAAGGGGAGTACTTTGAAGGTGACTGTAGTGATATCCAGCAATGAGGTATGCAGTACTTTTTCTAGGATGAGTTCACAAACTTAACTGTCAGAGCGCATACATTTTAGGATCAACTTGTCATTTTCTGCAAAATGTCTGCTGGCATTTTGACAGATATTGTATTGAATCAGTCAGTTGGGGAAGAATAGCCATCTTCACAATATTGAGTCTTCCATTCATGGACATTTATTTAGTTCCCTTCATTTATTTGGTTCTTTAATTTTCCTCAGCAATGTTTTGTTTCCAGTGTATAGATTTTGCACTTTTGTTAAATTTATTCTGAAGTATTTCATGATTTTTTCTACAATTATGAACGAATTATTTTCTTAATTTCATTTTTGGATCATTCATTTCTAGTATTTTTTATGTCCAGAAATATATCATATGTGAATGAAGACAGATTTATTTCTTCTTTTCCAATCTGGATGTCTTTCACTTCCATCGTCTGTTTTTGCCTTATTACCCTGGGTGAAACTTTCAGTACTATGTTGAATAGCAATGGTAAAAGTGGACATCCTTGTCTTGTTCCTTATTCAAGGGTAAAAAAAAATATCTATGGGGTAATTTTATCTTGGCATGGCGAATAATCATTTTTATATATAGCTGGATTGCTAGTATTTTTTTTTGAAAATTTTTCTGTCTGTGTTTATTAGCAGTATCTTTCATTTTTTGTGATGTCTTCGTCTAGCTCTGTCACTGAGATAACCTTGGCCTCGTATAATGAGTTCCTGCTCTATTTTCTCAGCTTGTGAAGGACTGGTATTATTTGATAGGATATGCCTGTGAAGTCATCTGTTCTAGAATTTTGTGTGTGTGTGAGATTTGTTTTTCTTTTTAAAAATTGTGGTAGAATTTAGATAACATAAAATTTACCATTTAAACCATTTTTAAGTGTATAGTTCTATGACTTTAAATACATTCACATTGTTCTGCAACTGACACCACCATCCATTTTCAAAACATTTTCATCTTTCCCCAAATGAAATTTCTTACTCATGAAATAATAACTCCACATTTCCCCCTCTCCTCAAGTCCCTAGCAACCACCATTCTCCTTTGTGTCTCAATGAATTTGACTATGCTAGGTACCATGTATACATGGAATCATACAATATAAGACCTTTTGAGACTGGCTTATTTCACTTAGCGTCAAGGTTCACAAGTCTTCAAGGTTCATTCCTGTTGTAGCATGTGTCAGAACTTCCTGCCTTTATAAGGCTGAATAACATTCCGTTGTATGGATAGACCACATTTTGTTCATTCGTTCATCTGCCAATGGACACTTGGATTGCTTCAACCTTTTGGCTATTGTAAATAATACCACTATGAACATGGGCATACAAACATTTCTTTGAGACCCTACTTTCAGCTCTCTTAGGTGTATACACAGAAGTGGAATTGCTGGATCATGTGGTAATAATTCATTTAATTTTAGGGGGAACTACCACACTTTCTCCACAGAGTTCCAATTTTCCCACATTCTCACCAACATTTGTTATTTTCTTTCTTTCTTTTTTTAATAGCAGTTTTCCTAACAAGTAAGAAATGGCATCTCATTGTGGTTGTGATTTGCATTTCCCTAATGATTGGTGATGTTAAGCATCATCTTATGTGTTTGTTGGCTATTTGTACATTTTCTTTGGAGAAATGTTTTTTCAAGTCCTTTGTTCATTTTAAAAATTGAGTTGTTTGCCTTTTATAGAGATAGGATTTCACTATGTTGCATAGGCTGGCTTTGAACTTCTGAGCTCAAGCAATCCTCCCATCTCAACCTCCAGAGCAGCTAGGGTTACAGGCATGTGCCACCACACCCAGCTTGTTTTCTTTTTGTTGCTGCTGGGTTGTAGAAGCTCTTTGAATATTCTGGATATCAGTTCCTCATCAGAAAAAATAATTTACAAATATTTGTTCCCATTCTGTGGGTTAACTTTATACACTATTGATGGTTCTTTGATTCACAAAAGTTTTTAATCTTGATAAAGTACAATTAATCTATGTTTTTTTTATTGTTGTTGCCTTGCTTTGATGCTATATATCCAAGAAATCATTTCCAAATCTAATGTCATGAATGTATTTTCTATGAGTCTTATAGTTTTAGCTGTTATATTTAGGTTTTTGTTCATTTTGAGTTAATTTTTGTATATGGTATAAAGGTAAAGGTCCAACTTCATTCCTTGCATGTGACTACCCAGTTTCCCAGCACCATTTGTCGAAAAGACTATCATTTCTCTATTGAATAGTCTTGGCATCCGTGTCCAAATTTTATCTAATCATACATTAGAATGCTTATTTCTAGGTCCTCTATTGTATTCTATAAACATGTTGGTTCATGTGTCTGCTTTTTGACAGTATCACACTGTTTGATTACAGTAGCTTTGTGATTGGTTTTGAAATTAGGAAGTGTGAGATTTTCAACTTTGTTTTTATTTTCAAGATATTTTTTAGCTATTTAGTTATTAAGAGTCAATGTAAATTTTAAAGTGAATTGTTCTATTTCTGCAAAAAAAAGTCATACTTGGTCATCATGTATAATCTTTTACTATATTGTTTGGTACAAGTGTTTTTCAGCTCTAGAATTTGTTTGATTTTTAAAATAATTTCTGACCAGGTGTGGTGTCTCACACCTATAATCCTAACATTTTAGGAGGCCAAGATGGGAGAATTGTTTGAGGTCAGGAGTTTGAGAACAACCTAAGCAACATAGTGAGACCTTGTTTCTACAAAAAAAGATTTTAAAAAATTAGCTGGGCATGGTGAACCATGCCTGTAGTCCCAGCTACTTGGAAGGCTAAGATGGAAGGATCACCTGAACCCAGGAAGTGGAGGCTGTGGTGAGCCATGATCATACCACTACACTTCAGCCTAGGTAACTTAGTGAGACCACAACTCAAAACAATAAAACAATTTCTATCTCTTTGTTGATGTTCTTATTTTGTTCATGTAGCATTTTCCTGAATTTCTTTATTTTTTATCCATATTTTCCTTTAGCTCTATGGCCATATTTAAGATACTTGTCTTAAAGTCTTTGTCTAGTAAGTCTGTGTTTCTTCTGGTATTATTTTTGGAGATTTATTTTGGTGCTTTGAATGAGTCATGTTTTTCTGTTTATTTGTATATCTTGTGATCTTTTGTTAAGAATTGAAAGAACAACCAATTTCGTGCATTAGCAAGGCATGTTCTGAGACTTAGAATCAGGCTGGAGTGAAGGCCCAAGGTCTTTTTTGGGCATGTGGCCTGCCTGGGCCTGTGTGTGTGCCTTTTTTTTTTTTCAATTTCCCTTAAATATTCTATTGCATTGTTTTGCTTGTGATTTCTTAATCCAGGCACTTAAAAAATCTCCTGCAGCTTTCCTGTGCTGTGGCACATGCTACTGCTCTTTGTGGCCTTTGCAAGCATGAGATCTGAGCTGTGCTGCCTTTTACTGTCTGAACTCTGAGTCAGGCAAGATAGAAACCAGTCCCTTGAGCAACTCAGATAGGTTAGAAAGTTACAAACAAGTTATTCTTTGCTTCTTTTGGCCCAGGGGAGGGAACCAGGAACTGGGCTTCTTTCTCCTGATTGCATCATGCAGATGAGAAGGTAGGGAAAAGGCAAGTTAAAACACCATGACATTTTTTTTCTATTTTGAATGTGGCTTTTTCCTGATTGGGCATTCACTTGGTTGCTGTGGATCTTTGCTTGATTTCCAGAGTGCCCACAAAATTATTTTGGCCAGTCTCCAGTTGTTTTTTAAGGTTTCTATAGAGGAATAAGGGCCTAGAGTTTTCTAGTTCACCATCTTGCCAATGTCACTCTCCAATGGGATGATTTTGAACTACTGTGGGAAAAATATGAACTGTGCTTTTTCTATTCTCTCACTCAACAACAATAATCACAGAAAACATCTGTGACAAAGCGTGGAGGAAGGAGAGTAACTGGGTGCCTCTAATTCAATTCTGACACTATCTGCCTGGAGATCGCATCAGATGCCACACATTGAGGGCTCGGTGGCCAAGACTGCCATGCCCCAATTTCTGATGCCAATCACAAGACTCAGGTGTTTTAACTATGATACTGACCAACCAGCTATAAATTGGGGTCCCCATAATGCCTTCCTTGGATTTGATTAATTTTCTAGAGTGTCTCTCAGAATTCAGAGAAACTTGTTTGCTAGTTTATCATTTATGATACCCAGATGAAGGACACAGAAGAAGACATGCCCAGGAGAAGGTATGTGAGAATGGGCACAGATCCTCCATGCCCTCCCTGGGCACCACCCTCCAAGAGCCTCCATGTGTTCAGTTATCTGGAAGGTCTCTGAATCATGTCCTTTTGGGCCTCCTTGGAGACTTCATTGGATAGGCATGATTGACAACCATGTATAAATGTTATTGGACAAAAAGACATAATCTAATGCTAATAGATTGAGTCGGGAAATCCTGCAAGACCTATATGTTCAGATTCATCTTGGCCTCTCTGGGCAGCATTCCTTCCTTCTGGGTATGTGCAAGATCATTCTGAAATAGTGGTCTTATGACCTACAACCAGAAAGGCAGGTCAGAGACTTTCTTTATGGCCAGCTCCAAGACATAAAAGTGAGGGGAGTTCCTGCCTTGAGGAGAAAAAGGAGCAGGTGACAGAAAGGCAGGAGAAGATCAGAGGAGATTCTGCTTTCTGAGGTTTGCTCCTAAGGCCTATAGCACCCCAACATTATAAGAAGGGTTATGGGAGTTACTAGTCAGGAACTATGGATGAAAAAACATATATATAATATAATTATATCACAATTACTTATACTATTACATAATATACTTATATAATTATATCACAATTACTTTTTTTTTTTACTTTTATAGGCTATTCAAGTTTACTAGCTTTTCTCAAGTCAGTTTTGGTCATTTGTGGCTTTTATCCAAGTTGTCTAATTTTTAGCAAAAAGTAGCCTATACTATTTAGGATCCTGATTTTTCTGGGATCTGTATATTTGTTTCCTACTGCTGCTATAACAAATTACTATAAACTTAGTAGCTTTCAACAACACAAATTTATTCCACTATGGTTCTAAAGGTCAAAAGTCTAAAATCAAAGTGTTAGCAGGCCATCATTTCTTCTGGAGGCTCTAAGGGAAGGACCTATTACCTTGCCTTTTCTAACCCCTGGAAGCCTTTTGTATCTCTTGGTCTGTCATTCCCTCTTCCATCATCAGCGGGCATCACTTCAGTCTTTCGCTTCAGTTTCTCTCTTCCACCTTTGACCTTCTCACCTGCTTCATTACAAGGGCAGTTGTGACTATATTTAGGGCCCATCCATATATAATTCAGGCTAATTTCCCCATCTCAAGAGTCTTAACTTAATTACATATACATATTATTTTTGCCATAAAGGTAATATTCACAGACTTTGGTGATTAGGATTGGATATCTTGTTGGTGGGGCATTATTCAGCCTATCACAGTTGGAGGAAATGTAACATCTTTAATTCCCGATTTCGGTAATTTGTATTTTCTCTCTTTTTTCCTGACCAATCTTTCTAATGATTTGTCAATTTAGTTGATCTTTTCAAAGAACTAACTTTTCATTTTATTATTTTTCTTTGCTTTTTTCTATTTTCTTAATAACTTTGTTGAAGCATATTTTACATGTCATACAAATTAGTATTTTCAAGTGTACAGTTCAATGGGTTTTAGTAAATTTACCAGGTTGTGTAATTGTGATGGTTACTTTTATGTGTCAACTTGACTGTGCAACAAGGTGCCCAGTGATTCTGTCAAACATTGTTCTGGGTGTGTCAAAGAGAGTGTTTCTTGATATTAACATCTAAATAAGTAGATGGGGGAAAGTCAATTTCCTGCCTAATGTGGGTGGGCTTCATCCAATCAATTGAGGACCTACATTAAATAAAATGGCTGAAGAAGAGAGAACTCATGCCTGTCTGAATTGTGAGCTAGAACGTTGATTTTTTCCTGCATGTGGACTCAAACTGAAACATTATTTCTTCTCGGGCCTTAAGCCTGCAGGTTTTCAGGCTAGAACTCCCAAGGCTAGCTCTTCTGGTTTTCAGGCTTCAGCAGAGGACTGGAACTACATCATTAACTCTCTAGCTTGCCAACTGTAGATCTTGGACTTCTCAGTTTCCACGATCATCTGAGCCAATTCCTCATGATAATTTCTCTTCCACTTTCCATCTCTCTCTCTCTATTTTCCCTAAGGTTCTGTTTCTCTGGAGAATCCTAATACAGTACACATTACTATAAATCAGTTTTAGAACATTTTCATCACTCCAAAAATATCCCTCATGTACCTTTAATTATAATGCCCACAAACCTCCTCCCTTCCACCCTAGGTAATTGCTAATCTTCCTATTTTTATAGGTTTACCTTGTCTTGACATTTCACATGAAATCATACAATATTTCACTCTAATTGTTATTGTTTCCTTTATCTGTTTGGTTTGCATCTACTTTGCTTTTAAAAGTAATTTTTTTTTTTTTTTGAGTTGTCGTCTCACTCCGTCGCCTAGACTGCAGTGCAGTGGCCGCTCCCAGCCACCGCAGTCTCGACCTGCTGGGCTCCGGCGATCCTTCCGCCTCAGCCTTCCGAGTAGCCGGAATTACAGGCGTGCGCTACCATGCCCGGCTAATTTTTTTGATTTATTGTAGAGATGAGGTCTCGCCTGCCCAGGCGGGTCTTGAACCCGCGGGCTCAGGCAATCCACTCACCTCAGCCTCCCAAGGCGCGGGAATACAGGCTGAGCCACTGAGTCCGGCTTCAATATAGGTTCTTAAACAGTAAATTGCACTCTAATCTCTGCTTTATTTCATTCTATAGATTTTGATATATTGTTTTCATTTTAACTTAGTTCAAAATATTTTCTAATATCTTTTATTATTTATTTTGACTCACAGTTCCTTTAGACATGCATTATTTAATCCAAATGAAATTTATTGTTAAATTATTTATTTTTTCTTTTAAATTTTGTCAGATTTTGCTTTACAAATTTTGAAACGCTATATTAAAATGTACTATCTTGACCCTTTTATCATTATTAAATGCTCCTTGTTGTCTCTACTAATGCTTTTTTCTTAAAATGTATTTTGTCTGATATATATAACTACTCTGGCTTTCATATGTTTACTGATTGCATGGTGTATCTTTTCCACTGTTTTACTCTAAAACTTTGTTTTTTAATCTTGTCCCTTGTAGACAGCATATAGTTGGACCTTTTAAAATGCAGTCTGATAATCTCTCTATTTTGATTGGAGTATTTAAATCACTCTCATTTCATGTAATGTTTGATGTAATTAAAATGACATCTTCCATTTTTGTCTTTGTTTTCTATATGGCTTAGATCTTTTTTCTTTTTTGCATCTTCTTTTAACATCATCTTTTGTGTTAAATTGGTATTTTCTAGCGTATCACTTATTTCCCTTTTTTCTATGTTACTTTAATCATTTTCTTAGTGGGTGGTCTCAGTTTTGCAATATGTATCTTAATTTATAACAATCTATTCCAAAGTCATATCACATTCATTCCATAAAATAAAAAATGTTGCTCCAATACAGTTTCTTTGAGCTATTGTCATATATGACATCTTTATATAAGCGCCAAAATATAGTTTTATAGTTATAGTTTTATGCAATCTCATATTCTTCAAATTACAGAAGGAAAAAAAAACGTGTATAGTTTGACATACTTGTGAGAGAGGAGACAGCTAGCTAGGATCTAATAGGCAGCCAGTGCGGTCCTAGGTAGTAAAACTCCTGCAGGCCTTACAGACTGGCGTGAACACACCCACTTCCGGTCCGTGAACTTCATCCCTCCCTCTCTTTTTCCTGATTGGCCCTCCCCAACCCTCTCCTGATTGGTGAAACGCCAAGACCTCACCATGGTACCCTAACTGATTGGCGCTGAGTGCTAGCCAATCAACCCACTCCTAGGCCTATATAAACTCCTAGACGCGGTGTTCACCACCACCCCCCCCCCCCGCCACTTTTCGCGACCTCTTGTGCTCTCCGGAGCTTTCTTGTCTTCTTAATAAAACCCCTGCTTTCTCACCCTGTAGTTGTCGGTGTCCCTCATTCTTCCTGGGCGCAAGACAAGAACCCGGACCTGAAGAGCTGCTGAGATGGCTGGGTCTGAGGACCGCAGGACCAGGAGAGCTGCACACAACCGCCGCCGACTCGCCAGCCGTATCGTTTCTTGGGGGCTTGTCTGGGATTCAGCAGATGGGCGAGTTTAAGCGGACCTACCCCTTTCATTTCCGAGGCTTCTTGTCCTCAGCTTTCCTATCACACTTTCTTCAGCCTTTCCTATCACATTTCCTTCTCTTTTCAGGATTGCCGTGGCTGCTATCCCCTCTCGGTGCTCAATGTCATGAGTGTTTTTGTAGCTTAGGGAGACGGCATTTCTAGGCAGCCTGGGTCACTGGCTTGATCCTTTCTGGAAGGTAGCTCAGGACAAGAGGCAAAGGGTAGGAAGCTTTGATTTTGTTTTTCCACCATGTTAGGAATTAGCATAATCCAGCAAATATGAGAAACTTCCATGCAAGGGATTTCCTTTTGGGAGGCATCTTGTTAAGTTAGGGCCCCACTTTTTCTTTTGTTTAAGGGAGAATCTGGCTCTAGGCTTCCATCCTAGCATGTGGAGTTGTTAGTACATTTGAGGACTCTGTAGGTAGGCAAAGGATGAGTGAAGGCAGACTCTTCCCTTTGAAGGCACTTTGTTGGCTCTGTGTCTGGGAACTTGGCTACCTCGAATGCTGGCTTTATTAGAACTAGATTGTGCAAGCTCTGTGTTGGAGTTGCCCTGCCGAGTGTGGATTTAGGCTTTTCGGAGGCCATCAGGGACTGTCTTGATGGACCTATGCAGGCACTTTTAAGTCTCTAAATTTGAGTTGTCCCTTACCCGGGAAGAGGGCTTTGTATGGAAAGTAACTTCTCCTGTTAATATGGATACTGCAGCCTGGCTTAAACCATGGGTCTACTGGCCAGAAGTTCACAGAAGATCCCAGGAAACTCCCCCCCATCAGAATCCCACTCCCAAACACAATTGTTTCAAGGTATTTTTGAAGACCTAGTCTGGATTAGAGGGTATACTAGGTTTGAGGAATCCAGAGGCACAGTCAACAGTGCGAAGGGCAGGTGCAATGTGCAGGTAAACACAACTATTCTGCCAACGGGTCCCTCCCTACACTTGGGTGGAGGTCACACTCGCATCCAAGGGAATGTCAAG
This sequence comes from Tarsius wallacei, assembly GCA_963574415.1. Taxonomy (NCBI): domain Eukaryota; kingdom Metazoa; phylum Chordata; class Mammalia; order Primates; family Tarsiidae; genus Tarsius; species Tarsius wallacei. The sequence continues at coordinate 38,529 of CAUYQG010068916.1, forward strand.
AGCAGAGAAAGACAGGAATGTGAGGGGGTGCTCTCCTTTCTTCGATCCTTAATTCATGTACGTTGGTTGGAGGAGGGCAAACTAAGGGACACCTTCCTTTTGCCTCTCTCTCTCTTTTCGGGCGGATAACAAGCCATATGCAGTGTGCACTCCCCTCAGGTGTATCCTGAGATACTGGGACTCCTTTGATCCTCAGACCCTGAAGAAAAATTGTCTTAAATTCTTTTGCAACCAAGCATGACCAAATTACATTTTGCAGGACGGAGAGACCTGGCTTCCAGCGGGAAGTATCAATTACAATACAATTTTGCAGTTAGACAATTCTGTATATACCAGGGCAAATGGTCTGAAGCCCCTTATGTACAGGCCTTCTTTGCATTATGGGAAAACCCAGACCTTTGTCAATGCTGTAGGATTGATTCAGCCTTCCTAGCCGTCATTTCAAAGATGGCCTCAATGCACCAGGATGCCAGCCCCAGAAGTACCACTGGGGAAGACATCAGCTCCTGAAGCCAGTCCTCCTGGCCCATCCTGCTGCCTCATTCATGTTTTCCCCGTACTTCAAACCTACCTCACTCTAAAAATCCTCGCTCTAGACAAAGCTCCTATGTTACTTATGCCCCTACAAGAGATGCTTGGTGAATATGGCCCTAGTAAGGTACAGGTACCCTTTTCCCTATGAGACTTGAAACAAATTAAGGATGACCTTGACAGGTTCTCAGATGACACTGACAAGTATATAGATGCTTTCTAGAATTTAACACAAGTATTCAAGCTCTCCTTGAAGGATGTTATGTTGCTCTTTTTGTTTGTTTGTTTTGTTTTTTGATTTATTGTAGAGATGAGGTCTCGCCAAGTTGCCCAGGCTGGTCTCGAACCCATGGGCTCAGGTAATCCTTTCACCTCAGCTTCCCAAAGTGCTAGGATTATAGGTGTGAGCCACCACACCCAGCCTTGTTATGTTGCTCTTAAGTCAGATCCTAATGACCACTGAGAGAAAAAGCAGCCCTGCAAGTGACAGACAAGTTTAGAGATGAGCTTTGCATTTCATATAGTGCCAGAGAGGGGGAGGAATCTTATCCAACTGGAATATCAGCAGTACCATTGGAAGACCCTATATGGGACCCCGATGGCAACTTGGGAGAATGGAGGAGGAAACATTCCTGGTCTGCATACTGGAAGGCTTGGGGAGGATTAGAACTAAACCTCTCAGTTATTCTAAGCTACCCATGATAGACCAGGGGGCTGATGAGAATCCCTCAGCCTTTCTGGAAAGGCTATGAGAGGCTTTAGTTAAGCACACCTCTCTAGATCCCAAGTCAGTCAAAGGGCAACTTATCTTAAAAGACAAGTTCATTACTCAGGCAGCTCCAGATATCAGGAGGAAGCCCACAGAAGCAGGCCTTAGAACCAGGCAGTACTTTAGAGATAATCTTCTGAAAGTGGCCACCTTGGTTTTTTTGTAATAGGGATTGGGAGGAGGCTCAGGAAAAAGGAGACACAAGACAAAGGCAAGAGGTCTCTGACTGCCTTAAAGGCTTATACACCCTAGAGTCCCCAAGGTGCACCTGCAACCTGCTATGGATGGTGTAAGCCAGGGCACCATAGGAAAGACTGCCCTGGCAGCAGGAGGAAGTCAAAGCCACTGAGACCCTGTCCAGTCTATGAGGGAGACCACTGGAAGGCGGACTGTTCCTGGAGGTACAGGCCATTGGGTCTAGAACCAACCTCACAAATGGTCCAGCAGGCCTGACGGGTCCCAGGACTCACTTCCTTGACTCAAACGGCTCAGACTGCCATTACTATCCAGGAGCCCTGGGTCATTCTGGAGGTTGAAGGGAAGGAAGGTAAACTTCCTCCTGAACACTGGTGCTTCCCTGTCTGTTCTCCTTTCCAATCCAGGTCTCTTCCCTTAGCACAACCATAAGGGGCCTCTTAGGACAGCTTTTAACCCAACACTTTCCCAACCCCTTGGTTGTAGCTGGGGAGACCTCTTGTTTACTCATGTCTTTCTAATAGTGCCTGAGAGTTGGAGTACTCTGCTAGGTAGGGATATTTTGGCTTGTATGGGAGCCATTGTACTTGTGGCTCCTGGACAGCTTCTCTGCCTTCCCGTGATAGAAACTGATATCCATCCAGAAGTGTGATCAAATCAAGGAAAAATGGGCAGGGCTATAACAGCCATACCCGTCTGTATCCATCTTAAGGACCCCACTTCCTTCCCCAACCAAAAAACAATATCCCCTAAAATCAGATGCTAAGAAGAGATTGGATTAGAAGCTATTATTAATAATCTGAAGATGCAAGGCCTCCTTAAACCCTAAAACAGCCCTTTTAACAACCCAATACTGGGAGTACAAAAGCTCAAGAGGGAGTGGAGACTAGTCCAGGACCTCTGCCTTGTTAATGAGACTGTTTTCCCAATCCCTATACTATTAACACAAACACCTGAGGGAATCAAATGGTTCAGTCCTGGACCTAAAGGATACTTTATTTTGCATTCAGTATACCCCAGTCCCAATATCTATTTGCCTTTGAAGATCTTTCCAATCAATTCACCCAATTAACCTGGACAGTACTGCCCCAGGGATTTCGAGGCCGTCCCTACTTGTTCTCGTTCCCCCAGGTAAAAGTTTTGCAATATACCAATGACATCCTTCTGTGTGCCCCAACTGAGGGAATCTCTCAGGAAGGTAGTAAGCCTCTTAATTTTCTGGTTGACAGAGAATATAAAGTCTCAAAATCCAAGTCTCAGCTCTATCAAGCCTCTGTGAAATGCCCAGGCCTAGTCTTATCAGATGGAACCAGGACATTGGGCAAAGAAAGAATCAAGCCTATCACCTTCTTTCCCCTCCGAAAAATCTCTCAAACAATTGAGGGGATGGTTGGGCATTACAGGATTTTGCAGGCTATGGATTCCTGGGTATGGTAAAATAGCTCGCCCCTTATATCAACTGGTAAAGGAGACTCCATCAGCAGGGCTCACTTTCTAATTTGGAAACCAGAGCCTGAGAAAGACTTTGGCCAATTAATACAAGACTTGATTGATTGCAGCACCGGCTCTTTTTCTTCCCATAGGAAAGACATTTTAGTCTTTATGTGTCTGAAAGACCAGAAATGACACTGAGAGTACTAACCACGACCCCAGGTCTGGCCCAACAACCTGTAGGCTACTTAAGCAAGGAGCTTGATTTGGTGGAGGAGGGATGACTGGCCTGCCTCTGAGCAGAGGCAGCAGTAGCTCTGCTGGTGCCAGAAACTACTTAACTAACAATGGGAAAAGACCTAATTGTTTATACTCCACACAATGTGGCAGTATTGTTATCCTTTAAAAGAAGCCTCTGGCTAGCTGATAACTACCTTCCTAAATATCAGGCCTTATTAGTAGAAGGATCTGCAGTTCAAGCCCAGCTCAGTGGCTCAGCCTGTAATCCCAGCGCTATGGGAGGCCGAGGTGAGTGGATTGCCTGAGCCTGTGGGTTCGAGACCCACCTGGGTAACTTGGCAAGACCTAATCTCTACATTAATCAAAAATTAGCCGGGCGTGGTAGTGCGTGCCTGTAGTTCCAGCTACTTGGAAAGCTGAGGCGGAAGGATCGCTGGAGCCCAGCAGGTCGAGGCTGCGGTGGCCGGGAGCAGCCACTGCACTATAGTCTGGGTGACAGAGTAAGACTCCAACTCAAAAAAAAAAAGAAGGTTCCGCAGTCCAGTTAAAACCATGCTAAAACCATGCTCTTCTCTGAACGCAGCCACCTTCCTTCTTGATGTTGGGGAATGCAAACATGCTTGTGAACAGGTGGTAGTGCGAACCTATACAGCCAGAGAGGACTTAAAAGAACCCTCTTTAGAAAACCCAAAATGGATTCTCTTTATTGATTGAAGTTCTTTTGTAAAACAAGGGATCCGTAAGGCAGGGAGCACAGTAGTAATCACTCTGAATGGCATCATTGAAATTGCACTTCTCTCCTCAAGTAAGAGTGCTCAGCTAGCTGAATTAATTTACTCAAATTGAGTAAAGGGAAGTCGATGAACATCTATACTGACTCCAAGTATGCTTTTTTGGTCCTGCATGTCCATGCCGCTGTTTGGAGAGACATTTTCTCACGGCTAATGGATCGCCTATTAAATTGTCTTCATTCTTTCTTCCTTGAGAAGTGGCAGTAATACACTATAAAGGCCACCAAAAGGGAACAGATGAAATAGCTGAAAGAAATAGACTAGCGGATCAGCCAAGATAGTGGCAAAGAGAACTCAGGTTTCCAATCCACTTGAGGCCCCTCTAATTTGGGAGGGCCCTTGAGAGAAATAAAACCCCAATATTCTTCTACAGTTAGAATGGGTCACATCTCGTGGATACACCTTTCAGTCTCCAGGATGGCTGCAGTCGGAGGACAGCAAACTTCATTTGCCAACCTCCTGCCAATGAAAGGTTCTTAAAACCCTCCATCAGACTTTTCACTGCGGAAGGGACAAAACTTTCCAACTAACCCGAAGACTGTTTTCAGGTAAAAATCTACAAGAAACAGTCAGACAAGTTGTTTAACACTTGTGAGATTTGCCTTGCAAATCCCCCCTCAAATGGAGATGAATCCTTCTTCACTAACTGAATAAAAGCATTTATCTGCCAGACAAAGAAGGTCTCTGAGTTGATAAAAGCACTGTTCAATGAAATAATTCCACACTTTGGACACCTAAAAACCTCCAGAGTAACAATAGTCCCTCATTCAAAGTGGCTGTCACCCAGGGGGTTTCAAAAGCATTAGGTATACAATATAATCTACATTGTGCTTGGAGACTACAACCTTCAGGGAAAGTAGAACCAATGAATGACATCATCAAAAGACACCTCAAAAAGCTGTCGCAGGAAACTCATCTCCCCTGGTCCACTCTTCTTCCCATCGCCCTGCTACATATTAGGAATACTCCATCAAAACTGGGGCTAAACCCCTTTGAAATGGTATATGGATGGCCTTTCTTAGCCACTGACCTCTTGCTGGATCAAGAGACCTTAGACTTAACTAAGCATGTTACTTCCTTGGCTTACTTTTTTCAACAAGGATTAAGACAACTAACAGAAGCTCAACTCCGAGAACTAGAGCCACCACTGTTCATTCCAGGAGACTTGGTACTGGTAAAGGCCCTTCCCTCTCTATCCACTTCCTTGGTTCCAAATTGGGAAGGACCCTACAGTGTTCTTCTTTCCACTCCTTCAGTAGTAAAGGTCACCAGAATAGAGTCTTGAATTCATCATACTAGAGTCCAGGAGAAGTTGTCTCTGCTGACGGAAGAGCACTCAGAATACCATTGTGAAGAAATTGGAGACCTCAAACAAAAGATTGTAAAAGATAAGTATCATTAATTAACCTTCCATGGATATGCTCCCTAGAGTTCTACCTATACTTGCTGCCTTTGCTTTTATCTTGATTTGCACCATTAAACGCCTTTGTCAAGGGCCCCTTAATCCTGAATGCCACTGGATTGTTTCCTTTCTTAGACAGTTGTATCCTTAACTCCTCATACAATGTTTCCCACATGGGAAGGAGCAAAATGACTACTAGTCTATTTCCTATTTCTGTCATCACTAGCCCTAGCTTCTTCTCTTTCTCCCTCCTTCAAGTACTTGGCTCAACAGGATAATTACTCAAATTGCTGGATATGCCCACAGGAGGGACCTTCTCTGACTCTCCCCCTGATAGCTCTAATGTTGTTTCTTGAGCAGATTGGAAATCTCAGTGGCTCCTGGTATGAATTCACTGCCCGAAAAGAAGCAGTGAAACCTGACCAGAGGCGAAAAGGCCTCAATTAAGATTGGAGGAGTGGCAAAGATGTGGGGAAATGCTTCTCTCTGCTTTCAGTCACATTTAGGATTATCCTGGATGGGATGACTTTCCCCCAACTACTGTACTGGAAACTTTGTATTACTAAAATAGTAGTTATCTCTATAAAGTTAGAAACAAAGCTTGTAGGAAAGGAGATTTGCGGAGAGTGGATTCTAGCCCCTTACATACAAAACTCCAAATATCACTGGATATTTTGGCCTGAATATGTGACCGCGAATATACCTGATCGTCATGGTTTAGTTGATTGTGTTGACATCTGTCATCATATCACCAGCCCCTTTGGCTACCTCGTCCTAATTTGTCAACACACTGGAATTATTGAATCCTATTGCATTATGACTCCCACCCTGAAAATGTCCTCTCTGAACTTTTCTGGAGGACAATCTGCTCATATAACCCTAATCATTCCTGCAGAACCCATACACACAATGGAATGGTCCCTTGGGCGAACACCAAATGGGAACCGCTAGGGTTATCTGAAGAGGATTTTCCTCATGACTGTTCCCATCACTCTAATGAACCAAAAGAAACCACAGTCACTGGGCTGTCCTTCCCATTGGGAACCACTGGGGCACCTTCCTTAATTGGAACTGTGTTTTACTTTTTATGTGGTAATGGATTATACTTGGTTCTGCCTTACCCATGGGTAGGTGCTTGCACAGTAGTGGCTGCTGTTCCTAAGGTGATGATCCTCAATCAGACTCAAATGACTTCTACAGGGCATAGCCTAAATGTAGGAGCTATCCTGGAACAATTCTTACAGCAACAACACAGTCGCAGAGATTTGGGGTCTCCGTCCAGCACTAACATGCCTAGCTATAATATACCTAATTTAGGAGGACGTGCCTTGGACCACTCAGTCATACACAGACCTGGACTAGGACATTCCATTGCCAGAGATTTCTTTTAGTTTTCCAGGATACCCCTGTTTGAAAATTCTATATTAAATCTCACCATCATGGTACAGCAAGGGTAGAAAGTCACAGGAGCTGCAATTGAGAATCAACAAACATCTATTAACTCGCTAGCTACTGTGGTCTTACAAAACCGTTGAGCATTAGATATGCTCACAGCAGAATGTGGAGTAACATGCACATTATTAAATGAAACTTGTTTCTGGATTAACACTTCCTCCAAGGTAGAAGAAAACCTGCAAGTCATAAAAAATGATATTTTTGATACTTTATGAGAACAGCCGGGCTCAGGACCTAGTTGGTTAACAATCCTTTCTATTCTCTCTAGGGACTTCTAATATACGGACATGGGTTTTTCCCTTGATAGCTCCTTTTGTTGTATTGCTTGTGTTTGGTCCATGCATAGTTAACCTCCTTGTAAAATTTGTTTCCTCCCACCTAGAAGTCATCAAACTCCAGATGGTGATGAAGATGGAACCTTACATGGAAGCTTCCTACTTCTGGGGACCCTGAGATCACCCTCTGGAGGGTCCCTAGCTGCTGGTCTCATAGGATGCTTATGATCAGCAGGAAGTAACCAGGTCAGTCATCATTCCATCCCCTAAGGCAGTTGGGGCCACTACTCCAGAGAGGGGAAGGAGAGAGGAGACAGCTGGGAATCTGATTTTGATTGGCAGACAGATGGGGCGGTCTAGTAAACGTCCTGCAAGCCCCACTGACTGGAGTGAACACACCCACTTCCAGGTCCCTAAACTTCATCCTTTGTGTGCCTTTTCCTGATTGGACTGTCCCAACCCTGCCCAATTGGCGAAGACCCACTCCCTAGCTGAATGGTGCTGATTAGTGCTAAGTGCTAAACAATCAGCTCACTCCTGGGCCTATATAAATCCCTAGAATTGGCGCCCGACCGACCACCCTGCTCTCTCACCCTCGGGGTCCCTCGTTCTTGGGTGCGAGACAAGAATCCGGACCGAAGAGCTGCTGAGGATCGCTGGAGTTGAAGAGATGCCCACAGTGGTCAGTCAATGGAACTGATGGAACTGGCAGAGCCGGCGGAACTGACAGAGCTGCCACACTTGTCTGGGCTTGACTCACTGACCCCCTCGAATCAAGAAAGTTGCAACGCTCTTAGGCAACCCCGCAGCTGCTGGCATCCCCAAGCTCCCGGTGCCATTGGGCTCCGCATCCGGACGTTGCGATCCGGCCACCGCGGGATCCCACCTGGCAGTACAGCCCTGGGAACTGCAGCCCTCTGGAGGGACCCAGCTCGCCAGCCGACCAAATGAAAAGCCCCATTACTTGCCCACGTATTTGCTTTTTTCAGGGCTCTTTATATTTTCGTGTGGATTAGAGTTACTCTCTGGTGTTATCGCCTTTTGGCCTGAAGGATTCTGTAGCATTTCTTGTAAGTCAGGCTTGCTAGCAACGTGTTCTCTCAGCCTTTGTTCATTTGGGAATGACTGTATTTTGCCTTAATTTTAAGGACAGTTTTTCTTTGTATTGAATTCTTTGTTGGTATTTTCCTTTTTCCTTCCTTCAGCACCTTGAATATGCCATTCCATTGCCTGTGATCTCCATTATTTCTGTCAGCTTTTAATTATGCTGATTTTCTCTTTATGCAATGAGTTATTTTTCTCTTGTTGCTTTCAAGATATTTTCCTTGTCTTTCAACAGTCTGATCATGAGGTATTTAGATAGGAGTCTCTTTGTGTTTATCCTACTTGGAGTTTTCTGAGTTCTGGGACTTCCATTATACATTGGTGCATGTGATTGTGCCCGAGTTGGAAGCTCTGTTCTTTTTTTTTTCCTGTTTATGGATCTCTGTTTATGTTTTTCTTTACTCTTTTTAAAAAATTCTTTGAACATAATATAACAGCTTCTTCAAAGTCTTTATTTACTAAGTTCAACATCTGGGCCTCCTCAGAGACTGTTTCTATCTATGCTATTGTTATACTTATTTTTTTTTACATATGTTACATTTTCCTCTTTTGTAATATGTCTCGTAAAGTTTTGCTGAAAATTGAACGTCTTAGATAACATAATGTAGCAATTATGATTCTCCCCCACCCCACTCCAAAGGTTGTTGCTGTTACTCTTTTTTGCTTGTCCATTTTGATACTCTACCTGAACTAATTATGTAGTGCATATTTGCTAATGTCCCTAATTGACTTCTTTCTTTCTCTCTCTCTCTCTCTTTCCTTCCTTCCTTTCTTTCATTCTTTCTTTCTTTCTTTTGCTTATATAGCTGGCTTCCTTTGGGTCATCCTGTGTCAGTATATCTTAGTGGTCAGCCAATGATAGTCAGGGGTTATGACCAAATGCCTTAGATTGGAAAGGCTTCCCTTCTTTGTCAATAGACTGTTTGTAGCTGGGAATTTATTTAAAGCTCAGCTTGTTAACAGATTTGTCCTGGCTTTTACTTTCCACCCAGCTCTCTCATGTCTCCTCTCTGGATGTGTGTGGCCTCATGTCCAGCCAGAGGTGTGCCAACTGGTAGAGCGCACAGCCTCAAACTGAAAGAAACATGTGGAGCTTACTAAGATCCACTATGGCAGTCTCATTCCATTGATTTCACAGTTAAATTCCTGGCCAGTTTGTCAGTCAGTTTGTCCCTACCAGATCAGGGTCACTGCAGTGCTGCTTTTCTGAATTCCTTTGCCACAGCATCCAGGGACCTGGGGTTTTTCCCACTCACCACTCCAAATCAATTCATCATTCTCTGAGGGCAAAGCTTATGGTTTTAATGCACTGGTAGAAATACTGTATTGATAGAGCTGGGAGGTGGGGGTAGGACCAGCCCCAGGCAAAAGCACTGCAAACTATAATTGTTCTTACCCAAGGTCCAGATATTTTCTTGAATAAACCATTCTCAGCTTTCTGTAAGTCTTTGGTTGAGTGCTTCAGTTTGGAAATGATTTTTGATAATTTTTTTTCTGTTTCATTGTTTCTTCTTAGGGAAAGGATTTGCCAAGCTCCTCACTCCACTACAGTAGAAGTCCTGCCCCCAGGAATCTGTATTTTAACAGGCCCTTCATGTTTTTTCTGATGTGTGCTAAAGTTTGAGGACTAGGGCTTCTACCTATAATCAGGCTTTCCATATGTGCAAAAGATCCCATCCCTCTTACACATGACAGAACAGGAGACTCTTTGCTCCTTCTTGAATGTGCTCCCATCTGAGGGCGGTTCCACTGGCTTTTCCTCTTGCCACACTCTTCTAGATGTTCACTACTCAGTTATTCACTTCCTTTAAAATCTGTTTAAATCTCACCTTTTCCAGATGGCCTTCCCTTGCTGTCTTATATAAAATTCTATTTCTTATTTATTTTTCTTATTCTTTTCATTTGTTTTTCCTTGCTTGAATGTATGCTCTAAAAGGCACGATTCTTTGTCATTTTTCATCACTGATGTTTCCCAGGAGCCTAAAACCATGTCTGGAATATGGCAAACACTTGTTGAATGAATGCATATAGTAACTAAAAATGCACTGTGAGCAGAAGCACTGGGTTACTTTATTCCACGTAACTTGGTACCTAGGGTGCCATTATTTTTCCAAGTATACAATATTATTTCATCAAAATTCTAAGAGGTCACACAGGCATTGGGCTTCTAGTCTAAACACAGGCAAAGTTAGAGGCCGGGAATAGAAGGGATGACAAACTATTTTCAGGTGTACCATATCTCTGTAAAGCTCAGGAATATCCCTGTTTTGATTGATTGTGTTCTTGGGGACTGGCAATCCCAGAGGGTCTTCTTTTGTTGCTCAGCAAGCATCTGGTTACAGGAAGGAAAGACCTCTCTCCCCAAGGCTCTGATGGTCCTACCCCTACGCCTTTTGACTGGCACTTCCAGGAAGGGTGCCCATCATCCTGGAGAGAAAGGCCAGGAAGTACTGGAGCAGGACTTGCTTTTTTCTGCCGCACCGGCTTCCAGCTTGTGAAAATAACACCATGATTAACCACCACGATGTCTAGCTGGCAGAAAGCAGCAGGGCTGTATCGTGCCCCATTCCAGGAGCATGGTCACTCCGCAGTCAGCAATTTGCTATTGCTTCTGCAAAACCTGGAAAGTAAATCTTCTATCACTTCCTAAGCCACCGATTTGAGTATTTTTTATTGAAAGGCAAATAGACTGCTTAGTTTTTTCACTTGCTCAGCTCTGAAATGACCAACAACCAATAGGTAACCAATATAAAAGATGAAAAAACGACAGACCAAATAAACAGGTTTTGATTTTAACTTCTTATTTTGAAGTAAGTATAGACGCATGAGAAGTTGTAAGAATAGTACCGAAAAGTCCCGTGTACACTCCCAGCATCCCCCAATGGTGACAACTTACATAAGTAGAGTACATTATCAAAATATTGGCACAATATAATCCAGGCTGGTTTTTACAGGCACTTATCTCAAGAAAAGTTTTAATGATAAGATAGTCAAATTCTAGAAAATACTTGCTCTAAGTTTCATGTTTTAGTTTTTGTGGTATCCATTATTTAATTAAGTGGCAAGAGAGGACAGACTAAAACCATACAGTATTTGTGTAGGAATAAGGTGTGTCATTTCCTGTTGCTACCATAGCTAATTATCACCAACTTGGTGGCTTAAAACAACAGAGATTTATGTTTTTGCAGTTTGGAAGTCAGAAGTTCGACACTGGTTCCAATGGGCTGAAATCAAGAGGTCAGCAGGGCCATGCTCTCTCTGGAGATTCAGGAAGAGTTTGTTCCTTTCCACCTGTGATACTGCTTAGGTCCTTTGCTTGTGGCCACAGTCCCTGCTTCTGTCCTCTTCTGTGTGTGTCATCATCCCCTGCCTTATACTGACACCTGTGATGGCATTTAGGGCCCACTCAAGATAATCCAGGATAATCTCCTCCTGTCAAAATTCTTAATTACACTGCCAGAGACTCTTTTCTTTCTAAGGTACCGTTTGCAAGTTTCAGGGATTAGGATCTGATATCTTTGGGTGGCCATGGTTCAGCCTGCTACAAAAGGTAAACTCAGGGATCTAATGAGGAAAGACTTTTTTGTCACTCATGCAGCTGGAGGTTTGTCATTGGAGCATGCTTCCACTTTAGTTTAAACAGAAAGATGTTTTAATTCCTTAGAAAGAACTGAGAGTTTTGGGTTGTTCTTTAGTTTGCATTGTCTTATTGCTTTAAAACTCAGAAATGAGCACACTTTTTCCCACTTTGACTTTGATTCTTTTTATGTCTTGCTAATGGGTTTGAAAGACAGTGAAATTAACTATCTTTTCATAAAGTTTCTTTTCATCTTCTTCTTTTTCTTTTGACCAGACTAGCTGTTTCTTAATTTATAAACCATTGAGTCTGACTTGAGTCACCGTCTTTTGTCTCCCTTGCTAGCAGTTATTTTGGTAGTGAAAGTCCAAAAACCTACGGGCATGTGGGCTGACCCAGAGGTGGCCTTCAGATGCTTGGTAAGTCCAAGGAAGCAGGAGGCAGTGAGTAACCTGATTGCTCCACCACCCGCACTCCTCCCTGCCATCCACTCTGAATCACCACGGATGAGTACCACATCCACACAGAGACGCTGAATTACATTACACTGCTTGCAAAGAAATTGTGTTATGTGTCCTCAGCGAAATTACTTCAGAAGAGTTCTCATCATGTGAGTCAGTTTCCACCTCCGAAAGGAGAGCAAGGGTCAGAGAGAAACAAAGAATGTTTTTGTGGCACCCTGCAACCAATGCAGAGTTTACGTGGCAGATGTTCATCCCGCTGCACAATGCAGATGACTTCATACGTTGGGGAGGCTGCTTGCCGCGGCATTGGCTGTTCCTGCAGAAACACATCATCGCCACTTCTGGAAGGCAGTTTTTATGAGCAACGAGGAACACTATGAACACAATCATGACAGCTTGTGTTTTTAACCAGTTTTGTCTCTGAGGAAATCCCAAGCTGGCCTTTATTTTTCATGAATACATTTCAAATTCATGACTAAAAGAATGACGTCTATGTGTGTATGTTTTAAATACCTTTTTATGCTTTTTTTTTTTTGGAGTTGGAGGAATTGGAGTCTCTCTGTTGCCCAGGCTGGAGTGCAGTGGCACACTCATGGCCGCCCCAGTGTCAACCTGCTGGGCTCCAGTGATCCTTCTGCCTCAGCCTTCCAAGTAGCCGGAACCACAGGCGTGTGCTCCCACGTCTGGCTAATTTTTAAATTTATTGTAGAAATGAGGTCTCGCCAAGTTGCCAGGGTTGGTCTCAAACCCACAGGCTCAGGCAGTCCACTCACCTCGGCCTCCCAAAGTGCTGGTATTATAGGCTGAGCCACCGAGCCCAGCCACCTTTTTATGCTTTAATTACCTTTTCCCTTTATTGTGTCTCTTGTAATCTGGGTAATTTCTCACTAATTAAAATATGACAAATATACAGCTATGTGGTTGAAGCAAATTGAATTTTTTAAAGAATAAAATGGAAATATTTTGAAAGAACTTATTTTAGAATTTTAGTTCAAATTCACTTCCTTCCCCAGTGACCAACTTAAAATTACAAAAAGAATGAGCAATTGAAAAGAAAAAAACTATTTTCATTAAAAATACCCGTGAAACTAATATGTTAAAAAGCATAGCTGTCAAATATGACACATTTTAGATCAAATTGAGACTTGACACCAAAAGGCTTAAGCTATCCCACAGGTCATTTCAGACCTGAAGCTTTCCATAAAAAGGTGGCAAGGCCCTAGGAGAGCCCATGGAAGACCTTGACCTGGGGTGTCCACACCTGACCCTGCAGTTGAGGCAGACTGGGAGGAAACTCCAAAGATGCCAGTCTTCCTGCAGAACACGTGGTGGCCAGCTCAGCTTAGCTGCCCCCAAATACCCTGGAACATCAGGGCTTGCTGCAGACCACACAGACCTGCTCTCTGTGAGATGCCCTCTGAGGCTGGGAGCAGACCCGGGCCCCTGCACAGAGGACACCGAGCCAACAGAAAAGTCCTTCCACACAAGAAGTCCGCCCCTGAGTTTAAGCAACTGTCCCCTCAATCTGCCCTTTCTCCACACAGTTCTTACCAAGCAGCTAACCCAGGCAGAACAGTTCTCGTTCATAGGAATAATATTCCCCCACAAAGGCAGATGAAGAATATGCATCAGAAAGAAAAGAAAATGCAAATTCGCGTTTCTCCATGAACTCAAATCAAAGAAAGCATCATCACATGAAAGTAAGAATTCAGGGGAGAGATATAAGATATCCAAGAAGAGAAGATGATAAAACAGGAGAAAAGTAAAGGTAAGCTGTGAGAGTTTAGGAAAAAATGGGAGGACAGGGCGGAGGCAGTACAGAAACACAGAAACGGAGGCCACAGCAGGACCCCTGATGCAGCTGGCTCCCTGGGAAATGGTCCTGGGATGGAAACATGTGTGTGAGAGATGGAGAAGATGTGCTCTTGGGATCTCAGCATCCGTGGGGGGAAGGGGAAAAGAAGTGTGGCAGAGGAAGAAGGTGAGCTTTGACAGCCCTGTGTCAGCGTGGGTTCCTAGGAAGCAGACGGCAAGGAGAGATTAGACAGAAAAGAGAGTCATTAGGGGAAATAATTCTAAATCCTCAACTAACTGAACACTCTTTCTTCAACCTTCTGCTCTGACCCCCCTGATCAAGTTCCATGGCTTCTCTGGGGCACAGTCGCCTTCTTCCCTTTTCAGACCCAGCAGTTCCAGGCTGGTTTGTGTTGTAATTTAGCCAATTTATTGGTCAGAAAGGGAGGTGGGGGCAGATCCTGGGAGGCACAGTGGTTGTGAGGGGGAGGCCCTGAGTCATCTCCAACTAAGGCCCTGCAGGAGCAAGGTGTGTTGCAGCCTGGAGACTCAGGGGAGGCTGGGGACTCAATTTTGGGAAGCGTTCACCCAGATGTCCTTGTCTCTGTGCAAGGGTCCCGTTCCTTCCCTGCCACAGCCTTACCTTGGCATGACCGTGCCACCATGGTGGGACTTCATCCTCACTTGGAGTTTTGCTGCTCAGACAAGGGAGACTGGCCCTGGCTCCTCACCCTCCCAGCCTCTGCTGTGCAGGAGGTGAGAACCCCTTCATTCATGTCGAAAGAGACCTTCCGCATTCACACTCAGCTTTTCGTTGCTAAGTGATTTATCTCAGCTCTTCATCATCCTTACCACAGGACCATCAGGCTTTGCGATAACCACCCCACCCCACTCTCCTTAGGGCTGGCGTTTCCCCCACTTTTCTCAAGCCCTGATGCATCCCATGAGTTAATACACTGCCTTCTTCCAGGATGCCACCAACAGAGGCTTGCTGGCTGCCCTCCCCGCTGGGAGACGCTGTCTGTGATCCATCCACCACCAAGAATGAGCCCTTATGGCCAACAGGGCAGGGGTTGATCCAGCAGAGAAGTCCCTCCCAGTACTTACTTTTGGGACCATTGCTTCCAGTTGTCATGGGGAGGGTCCCAGGAAAGTTGACTAGGACAGGCTTGGCATGACCGAGGTTTCTTGGGGAGAGCTGGAAAGACCACCTCCTGCAGAAGCAAACGGGGACCAGGACTGGGCAGGGGCCGCTGAACTGCAGTGCAGTCCCACGAAGGCTTGAGCTAACACCACCGGAGTCTCTGGAGACCTGGGTTGGCCTTCACAGGTGTCCTGAGCTGGCGCGAGAGGCTGAACCCATATTTCCCTGCACTGGTCAGTCAGTGACAGAGGCCTGACCTTGGGCCAGGCAGGCTCCTCAGCCAAGGCAGGGTCCCAGAGAATGCTGGCAACTGAGAGCGTCTTCCCTTCTCACCCCAACCTCTAGGAGCAGGTATCCTGACAGCCAACACTCCAGAAGACGCTGGCAAAACTGCTGTTACGGGTGAGGAAACACAGGACAACACAGACCCAGAGAAAACAGCCTTCAAGAATGAACATGAACTCTTTCCAGCTCTTGCACATCTCCTTTTCTTTCCTCTCTTCTTTCTCTAATAAACTTTGTTTTGAAACTTAAAAAAAAAAGAGTGAACATGAATAGAGACATTAAAAAAAAGAGAGATTGGCTGCAGGAGATTGGCCTGAAGCCCTTTCATGTAATGCTTTTTAGGTGAAGGAGAACAATGCCAGCAGGAAAACCAAAGACACTGTGGAGAGTGAAGAGCGATGACAAATGCAAATACGCTGTGGATCCAGAAGGACATCGACCACGCGAAACTTCATCGCGGTGTCATATCTGGTGGGAATTCAGGGATGCAGCAAAAGTCACCTGTAAGCAGGGAGGGGTGGGTGGAGACAAACGTTCTCAGGCCCTTGCATGCCTGGAAGTAAAGAACAATTAATGGCAGATGCTGGACCCTGGGATGTCTAGGAGACCTCTTGTCATTTCCAACATAACCAGGGGGAGAATAGAAAAAGAAGCACAGCTTTGACACTAATCAGGGGAAATATGGTACAGAGATTCTTAGTCGATACAAATGAGATAAGAAAAGAGTGAAAGGAACCTAGAACAGGTAAGACAATAGACAATTGCAAACCTATGGAGGCGAAGGTTGAAATAAAGGACAAAAAAAGACACCCAGCTAGCACTAAACAAAATAAAATTGGTGTAGCTGTGCTAATACCAGACAAGTACAGTGCTTACTCTGCGGGAAAAACACTGTTAGAGACAATGTGAGTCACTATGCAAATGGACCCGTAGCCTCAAAAATAGGTAAAGCAAAAACTGATAAGACTACACAATCCATAACCATAGTGGGAGGTTTTCATGTGTATTTCACAGGAATTGACAGAACAATGACAACCAAAAAATCCAGAGGAGGAAAGGTGACTTGATCAGCATTATCCACAAACTTGGCCTACAGATATATGTGACATTTCCCCGAATCTAATAAGTCATTGACCTTAAGACAAACTATTATTTTATGGGGTATTAAGAAAAAAGAAAGCCAGGCTGAGACACAATGATTTCTGTCACTTGGAATTGACATTTCACACTCATTGAGAAAGCTCTTTTATATTTAATTATGTTGTCCTTGTGCATGTTTTGAAAGGAGAATATGAGATCAATAAGTTGAATGAAGTATTTCTAAAACGTTTTTGAGAATTATTTTCTTTGTGATCTATTGAAGACTCTGAGCTACCAGTGTTCATGGATTTATAAACATTTAAGTCCATGTGACCTCAGGGAGGGTTGGAAACATAGCACTCCTAAGAAAGAGCTTTCTTACTGTCCGAGGGATTTTCTTCCAAGCCGGTGATGACGACTCTGAGGCTTTGGTGCTTGATCCTACCTGGTGACAATGGAACTTTTCAGACTGCAGCTGGGACTCACATTTCTTCCTCAAGTCATCCTTTAAGTGATTTGTCATCTAGAAAGTGAAGAGATTACAGCTGTTCACAGACACCACACGTGCCCACATATGTGTGCCCAGGCAATGACAACATCACAGGTCATTTGCTCCTCTGTGGCTATAAAATGTGTCCTGATTCCTGAGACATCAAGATGTGAAAATCATGCATCTTAAAATCATTGAAATATATAAAAACACTGCATCCCACAACTCCAGAATGTGTAATATTTTCATGCACACGTGGAATATTTAAAGTAATTGCCCACATTAGATGACTTACAGTAAGTCTCAACCACTTTAAAGGGCTATACAGAGTGTGTTGTCTGATCACAATCCTGCTATGACAACAAAAAGATAACTAGAAAGCTCCCATATATTTGAACATAACAACAACGCTTCTAATAACCATTAGGTCAAATAAGAAATCATAATGGCAGTTGGAAATTTTTCTAAATGAACTTGAGAGAAAAAGTTAGTCTTTTTTTTTTTTTTTTTTTTTTTTTGAGTTGGTGTCTTACTCTGTCGCCCAGACTGGAGTGCAGTGGCCGCTCCCGGTCACCGCAGCCTCGACCTGCTGGGCTCCGGCGATCCTTCCACCTCAGCCTTCCAAGTAGCTTGGAACTACAGGCGCGGGCTGCCACGCCCGGCTAATTTTTT
>CAUYQG010068918.1:0-12850 GCA_963574415.1 Tarsius wallacei
TTGCTCCAGCTTTTATCCTTGACCTTTGGTATATGATTGGCATTCCAGTCCCAGGTGCATGTTCTAGATGTCTTTACTTTGGGCACTGAACGTAACTGGGCGCATGCATCTAGTGGGAGTAGACGGACTTTCTCGATTGACCTTTGTACACACTTAAGCTCATCCTAGTGGTTTCCAAATACAGAAGCATCTGTTAAAAATTCAAGAATGAAAAAAATTTTCAAGAATGAAGCCCCTTTCTAAAGACTACTTGTTGAGGAAATAATAATCTCTGACTTTCTTTGAATAATGTGGAAGGACAATTTCAGTGCAGGAAAGAGAAGCTGAAATGAATTGAACACGGATTCGCAGTTCTGAGAGTTAAATGGCCTCAGTTTCAGGCTTTTTCTTCACTGAAGTATTTACACATTTATTAACAGAAGGGTGAGGTGATCTGAACTAAAAGTAGCCTCCAACCAGGCTGTCATACTGTGTAAGTGTCCTGTGCTGTCCTAGCATCTACCCTGATCCAGGCCTGTCCTCAAGGCTGTGGGGCAGCTGTGTTAGGACACGGTGCTGCTGCTGACCATGGTTGGTTGGTTCCAGGTGGATAGTGGCTCTAGCTGGGACAGGGGCATCTCCACACTGCTCCTGGTCACAATCAGTCCTTGGTCCAGGAATAAGCACCAGACCCAAATTAGGGCAGAGTTGTTTCCTGGGAAATCCGCAAGTGGGATGAAGAGAAGAAACCATCTCTTGGGCATCAGGGTCGAAAGAGGAAGAGTTGGGGATCCCTCAGGGGACCATATACCCCCTCCCCCACCCTGTGAGTTTTGTGGGAGGGGAGAGTCTGCAGAGAAAAGCAGAGCAAGAGGGGGTGGAGGGGCCCTTCAGGCGGTGCCGAGTTCTGTGGGTCCAGTTGTTTTTCAGTTTGGGTTTTATGAGTCTCCCCAGAACCCTCATGTCAAATTTACATCTCTAACTCCTAAAAATAGACTCATTACTAATGAAGCAATTAGGATTGATTTCTATAAAATTTGGCTGAAGACATTCTCATGTACATAGTTTGCATAATTAATTTTCTGCTAAAGTTCTGGAAGACAAAATGAAACAAAAGGCTTTATACACTTAAACAGAAAATAGCATAACCTACAGAAGGCATTTACTCAGATGGTGGTTGGTCACTATGTATAACTTTTTATAGATGAGCAGAGTTTGGTAGTTACAGCAATGACATCTCACCTTCTCCATTCAGTTTGTTCTCTGCGTGAAGAACACTCACAATTAAGGTAAAATTATGTTATTGGAGATCATTCTTCAGTTTTGTATTTCCAGAAGTAGACTTATCTGTTGTGATATTTCTATTTTTAACTCTAAAATTAGTCTTAGGCATTGTCACTTTGAGTAGACACTGTTATGGAAAGTAAGCAGATATTATGTAATCAAAAGTATAATGTGCTACATGATTTATTTATATTAAAGTAGAATATCTCATTTTTATATTATTAAAATTATATATGATTACTAGAGAAAATTTGAAAAGTGTAGAAAAATAGGAGCAGATAAATGCTTGTAACATTTTGGTATGTTTCTTTTCTGATCTTTTCATTGCATTTTTACATAGTTATGATTCTTCTAAAGATACCATTTGCTTTCTATCTTTTCTCAGTTAGCATTATTGCAAGCACATTTCCATGTTTATCACAAGTTTTATAAGGTTTTCATGCTGATATATTATTTAATCTTATAGATGCACCATAATTTATTTAATGTCTCCATAATATTAAGGAATTAGATGACTTCAAATGTTTAACTATTATAAACACTGTAATGAATATGTTTATATACACTTTTATAATAGGGTTATTTGTTTAGAGCAAACTCCTGGAAGAATATTTCTGTTTTAAAGGTTCTGATTATTTTAAACCAATTTATACTCTGTATCATTCCACTCCAAAAGACTCACACTAGTTTATCCTCTACTCAGTATTAAAAGAGCCCATTTCACCTGTGCTCACCGGCAGAAGGTGAACTCATATTTTAAAAATCTTTGCTAATCTGATAGGAGAAAAATTTTAATCTCGTAACTCGCTTTTTAAACATAAGACAGCAGCACGTTATTCAAATGCTTGCGAAGCAAATGTATTACTCTTTAATGACTTGTCTATTCACGATTCTATTGCAAACGTCTAAATGAAGGACCATATAGGGCAGAGGTCGGGAAAATGGCATCTGGCAGTCAGTCTTCCCTTTGGACCGTGGAAACATCCACGATGACATGGAGAACTATGAAAACACTGAGTGCCACCAACACTAGGAGAAACTACTGCCAAACACAGTGCGACATTCCAGAGCACAAGTGTAGCCTCTTGAGGGAGGCAGGGGGAGGACTTTCTTCCAGTTACAGCGCTTTATTTTCCAAACTCCAGTTACAGTCCTTTTGCCAAACCCCTGAGGTTGTAGAACCCTTTTATCTTGGAGCATTTATGAGACCTGGGTTCCACTCACTGCATGACTTTGAAAAATGCTTGTCTAAGGTGCTTTCAGACTCGGGGTGAAGACCTATGAGTCCAGCCAAGGTGCTTTCGTGAGTAAAGACATTAGAAAGACTTCACATATCAAGGAGTTTGGAAATGCACTCCTAGGTGGCTCACCCCTATTATTTGAGGGATCTGGGGTAAGAGAACAAACAGCAATCTACATCTAGTTAAGTGGTTTTGAAAAATTATGAATTAAGTTAATCAGCTCTTAGATAAGCTTTAATCGCCCCTCCTTCTTGATTACTTGAAGGCCCAGGGGAGTTCTGCTACAAAATGGGGGACACCAGCTGCCCGTGGCCCACCCCTGCTCCTTCCACCCACAGGGTCTCACACGTGGACAGCAGCACCTGGCCTGGCCTCCCTGGTTTCTCTCCCTCACACTGACAACAGGAACCCTTGCCTAACAGGACACCAATGCTGCTCAGGTGTTCATCCCTCCCCAGACTATCGTGTGTGTCTCAGAGAAAACAGCCTCTTCCATCATTATGAGGATGGGCCTCGATGAGTTCCCAGGAGACAGGCCTGGCAGAAGGCCCACACAGGCCCTGAGAACAGAATCAGGGCCTCAGGGTCAGGGCATCAGGAGGAGACTGGAGGGGCACATGGTCTGCAGTGGCCAAACATCTTTGGCCTTCTGGATTCTTTGCCTGGTGGGAAGAGGTGAAGCCAGAGAGGCTAAGAATCACCCTCCAGAGCAGAAGCTGAGAGCAGGGGCCACTCGCCGGGCCTAGGGGTAGTGCTGTTCCCAGTGTTCTTCCTGAAAACCTTGCTTGAAGATGTGCCACATTTACCAGGAGTTTGGACAGAGAATGGGGCAGTGGTGACAGAACAGGGCTCGCAACAAACCAGAGGTTCTCAAGGTGTGGACTCTGGACACGCAGGTCAGTATCACCTGGAACTTGGTAAAGATTACACATTCCCAGGCCCCACTGCAGACCCACTGAATCCTACCCTGGGAGTGGGCACAGCAGCCTTGTTTCAGCACCACACCCCTGCCCCCAGGGAGTGGGCTTCTGATACAGTCACTGAACTAACCTATCCCCACCCAAGGAGACTCCCTCTGCACAGCCCACCCACTGCGACTGAGCTGGCCACATTCAATCTCCAGGAGAAGGTGGCCTCCTTGTCCAGTGGTGTCCCAATCACAAGTGACTGCAGAAGATTTATGTGAATTGTTCTTTCTGTAACAATGTATCTGAAATTCCTTGCCACAATCCCTTGCCTTGTTGAGAGCTGAGATCACAAGTTGGGCTGCTTGCTCTGTCTGGTCTTTTCCAATGATGGAATGAATCATCCTCATCACGTGGTTTCCTGCTCTCCCCGAGGGGTGGCACGTGCTTGCTAAAAAAAACTGGGCCTATTGTGGTTGCTATATGTTACGGGATAAGTGGTGTTCCCCGTACCCCCAAATTTATATATTGAAATCCTAACCCCTTGAATGCCATTGTACTTTGAGACACGGTCTTTAAATAGGTGATTAAGTCAAAATGAGGTCATGAGTCACAATCCAAAATGACTGACATCCTTATAAGGCGAGATTAGGATATAGACACACACAGAAAGAAGACCATCTGAAGGCACAGGGAGGTGGCCATGTAAGAGTCAAGGAGAGAGGTCGTCAGAAGAAAGTGACTCTGCTAACTCCTTGATCTTGGCTTTCCAGCCTTCAGAATTATAAGAAAACACAACTCTGCTGTTTAAGCCACCCAGTCTGTGGTACTTTGCTATGCTAGCCCTGAGAAAGCCAATACTGTCCAATCCCACCTGCCTCCTGGGTCGGCCTTTCTGTAGAAGACCCAGCCCGTCCAGGTTGTCTGGATTTTGTTGTGCTTTGGTTATCCCCAGATGTGATTTTTGAGACCATCTTCTTTGGTATTTATAGCAGCTTTCCTCCTTGACATCCTCTCCTCTTTTGATAAGTATGATTTTTGCCCCATTCCCCTAAGTACTAAATAAAGACACAACAGACTTAACAAGCACCCCTTCCTCTCAATCCCTGTTGGGATTTCCTTGGGTACCAGATGCTGTTATTCATGACTTATTTTGTGTGTGGTCCCTTGGTCTCTTGTTTGTCTTTGAATGTTTTCTTATCGATATCTCCATCCCTAGTGGCCCCCTAGCTGTCTTTAATCTTGTGGTATGAAATTAAAATACCCAGGACCATGAAAACTGAGCACTGAGAGGCTCTAATTGTGGCATATGTTATAAGCACACACACACAGACACATACACACACACAAAGGCTTTTGTTTGAATTATGGTTGTGTGTGGCTATACCTGCCTCTACTATATAACATGCTGAGTTTTTCTAGGATGGAGGGAGTTTGTAGGTGTACAATCACTAATTTATTTTGAAAGAATGCACGGATGGATTCCTATAAGGGAATGGAAACTCTAAGTTTATAGAAGCAAAGCCACAATTTCCCATAATTTAAACTTTACCAAACTTTCCTACCCAAAGGGCAGGATTTATCTCTTGACACAAAGCCTTGTAAGTAGACTGGATCCTTTGAAGTCATTCTCACAGCAGGTTTACTCTAAGCACTTGAATTTTGAAGGAAACATTGATCTTGGTTCTTCACCCTTGTTTCTTTTTAGTTCGGCTCCTTTCACGGTACACAAACTGCCCTCAAGGTCAGGTTCATGGACAGTGTCCAGAGACAACCATTTCTTTCCCAGGGTCACATAGAAGAATAAAACACTTGGTGACTTCTGGTGCTAAGTGGAGATGAGGTTTTGTTTTGTGGCTGAGGGAGGAGAGAGGGGTTTGGGGAAGAGGCGCCTGGCAGAGAGGGGCCAAGGCAGTGAGCAGGAAGCTCTGGCACCCCTTTCAGAGAGAGAAACTCTGCAGGCAGAAGCTGGTGGAGCCATGAGGGACTGCCCTGTGAGCCATGGGATGCAGGCAGTTCTGTTATGGGGGCATAGATGGCACAGTGCCCCCAAAGAATTGAGAGGAGGACCTTCCTCATCCTCCCACCCCTCTGCCTGCTGGAGCAGCAGGGAGTCTATGGGACTTGGCACTGCAGCAGGCACCAAGGACAGAAGGGGTGCCAGGTGGCCATGGTGGGACACATAGGAGGGGTTTAGCCACAGTCCACGTGGGACACCCCTGGGGTTCCAGCCATAATAGAAACAGGCTGTGAGGCCAGGCTGAGGGCTGGCTCTGGCAGGGTGGGGGTTGATGCCAATAAGTCCTCATCCTTTACGTCAACCCCGTGAGGAAGGGGACACTTCCCTTCCACAAATGGTGTGATTCCCAGCCTTCTACCTCCAGGAGAGTCAATGTGGTTGTAGATATACTGCTTATAAGGCCATGTCATTTCACCACAAGGTATTATCAGCTGCTATCATTCCTATTACTCTTTTCTCCCCACATCTTCCTCAATGTCCCTTCACTCATAATTCATGGGATCCCACCTTCCTCCTAGCTCCTTGGGTCATTTATTTCCTCAACTCTCAGTTTAGCGCTTATTTCTGTCATGTTTTCATGCATTGGTTTCTGTTCACTCAGCTAGATTGCAAGAGGCTGTTTGAGGATGGGGAACTGGTCTCACACACATTTATTTTCATACCCCAAACATCTACCACACCCTGGTACTCAAGAATTGTCTGGTAGCTGAATAAATGACTTAGAAAGCAGAATATTTTCTACAGAAATAAATCCCAGCAGCAGACAAAGCAGTACATTCCCTCCTATCCTAGCTCAGTGACTCACCCGACTTGTATCTTCTTGTCATCTTCAAACACCGTCACACTCTTCAATGGCATAGGCTGTACACTTTGTGGAGAGCCTAACTATAGAGTTTTGGAGAAGGAACCTCAGAGAACTGTCCCCTTAAAGTCTACTTAGGATTCTGTGAACAACTGGAGCCCTGGGAGCCTACCTAGGCTTTCTTTTTCTTGCATGTAGTAGGCATTCAAGGTGTTCAAAAAATACACATAGATGAAGAGAAGATAATAAAGAAAGTCTCTTTTATTTGAGTAAAAAGAATGGGTCTGCATTAGTTGCATACCCACCGTGTGCATATTTTGGTTGGGTTATTTTGTCTCTAGGACTTGCGAGAAAGAACGAGGTCACACTGCAGCCGCAGCTCTTTGCCAATCTTTGTTGCCGCCATTGACCCTGCCTCTTTACCATAATAGATCTCTGTTTCCCTCTAGCGGCAGATTCGTGCACTGCAGTTGAGATTTCTGAGGCTCCCGCAGGTTAGACCGAATTAGAACGGATTGTTAAAGTTTGAGGGTCCTTAGAGGTCTGTGATTAAGAATATTTCTCCAGCTGGGGTCTTTTCACTCATTCTGGAAAGCCTCTGCATTCTCTGCAAGATGAAAAGTCTGAGTCGGGCTCGGTGGCTCAGCCTGTAATCCCGCGCCTTGGGAGGCTGAGATGAATGGAATGCCGGAGCCCGCGGGTTCGAGACCTGCCTGGGCAACTTGGTGAGACCTCATCTCTACAATTAAAAAAAAAAAAATAGATGGGTGTGGTAGCGCGCACCTGTAGTTCCAGCTACTTGGAAAGCTGAGGCGGAAGGATCGCTGGAGCCCAGCAGGTTGAGGCTGCGGTGGCCGGGAGCGGCCACTGCACTCCAGTCTGGGCGACAGAGACTCCAACTCAAAAAAAAAACAAAAAGTAAAGTCTGTTTGGAGCTCGGTGATGATCTAAAGCATGTTCTGGGTTTTGTGGATGACGGTTTTCTAATCATCCACTTGCCTGCAATTCTGTTTTTACGCTTGTATTTGTGTTTAGGCTCACGCTGGCGCAAATGTTACAATGTTGCCACTGGAGGCCCAGCGATGTGCAGGCTCCCTGTGCCAATAAAAGTTTTGCAGTTTGAAAACCGCAGGCAGGACATGATGGCTGAACTATGCCAGGTACAGATGCCTGTGCTGTCAGTCCACACTCAGTGAGGAGGAGCCACCTAGTTTCAGAAATGCGACATCCTCTTTCACGCTAGTTTTGCCAATTTTGTCTAGCAAATTTCGAGTTATTGTGTGTTTTAAAATGTGCTTTGATAATTTTGTACTTGAGAGCTATACAACTAAATGGTTTATACCTTATTTTATGATTGTGTGTTTCTATGTGTTATTACAGTGAAAAATGAAGCAATCCAGATGCAGGGGTCTACACATTTTCCCTTTAAAAGTAGTTCAAATGTTGAGCCTATCCGAGCAACAAATGGTGCCACCAAGACCCAGATGAAGATGTCATCTTCCCAGCATCATGCAGTTAGCTGGGGGCAGAACCAGAAAGGCACAAAGGAACAGGTTTTCATACCCTGTGTCCTGTGTTCTCTCAATTGCATCACCTGAATCATCGGGATTCAAGAAAACTCTTTTGACACAGATAAACTCTGCTCTTTGCTTCACTTACTCAGTGGAGACCTGATCTAGGACCATTTAAAGATAATCGACACTGGGGTAAATGACTCCTTTTCACCTAGATTCAAGGAACAGTGCATTTCATGCTGTTCACAATGCTTTGCTTAACAACATAAAAAGTATAAGGCAATTCTTGCCCAAGAACTGCTTATAATGACAGCTGGGGAAAGACATACATGGCAACATAAATAATTCCTGGGTAGTGTAGCAAGGTAAAGCTCCACTGAGAGGTGGACTGTCTCCGCTGTCACTATTTTCGGTCCCCGCAGAAGGCAATCCTAGCCTTCCTTCCTGTCTCAGGTATATCTGTCCGGGGATCGTTCCATGTGTCCACATGGGGGATGGCAGAAGAGATCAGGAAGAAGGTGGTCTCTGCTTAACACACTGCTCACGGAATCTCACCCTGCAAGAACCAGACCCCCTGCATCTGAGGCTTCCTTCTATCAGAGCTGGTGAGCAGTTTCTCTACTGTCTGCCTGACAATTTACCTCGACAAAGAAGGCAGCAAACTCCCATCCTGTCTGGCCAGGGACCTTTGTCTCCAATGGGGCTGCAAGTGCCAGAGTATTGCCATCATGGAAGCATGCACCTGCATCTGCACCAGCGTGTGCATGCACCTGTGCCTTTGTGCACACATGTGTGTATGTGCATGTGTGTGTGCATGCGCATGGGAGGTGTGGCCAGCTTCTGCTGTGCAGGCATGGTGCAGCTCTGGGTAGGGTTTGGGTTTTTCAGGCAGTGAGTGATGCTTCATCTGGGGCCCTGTGAGTCAGGACTGGGGTAGGCCGGATGCAATTTGGACCCTCAGCCATTATGTGGGTCTCAAACCCCCAAACACAGACCTTTGATGTTTTCTAATTCCAGGTAGTTAGCTACGAATCTGTTGAGTGTTCCTTGACATGGTGGTCCTATATCTTTAGGGCCCACTGACAGGGTCCTATTTCTACAGTGTGAGGAAGTGCAGTGTGCAAAGGTTACAGAGTGTGTGGAAACTAAGGCAATCCTGCTCCTGTCAAGCATATGTTATCTATTCATCCTCAAACAATGGCATTTCATTTTCTCCCACCACTCTGTGGGCAGGCAGGGCCAGCTGGCCGGTTGGGTGTTTTAGGATGGCTCCCTCCTGTGTTCTGCCATCAGTCATGTCCGTTGTGGCAGCGCATGGCTCATCCTCTGGCTGGCTGTCCTGGGCTCCTTCATGCGGTTCTGGCATGGGGCTCCCCATCTGTCACCTTGCAGATGTTCCCCCGGCTCAGACCCGTCACATGACCAAGCTTGGCTTCAGGGTGGGAGGGGTAGATGCCACCTCTCGGCAGGAGTTGCCACCAGGTCACATTGCAAAGTGGGTAGGGGAGAGATCACTGAAGATTTGTGGGGAATTGCCCCCACAGCCGGACAGCAAAGACTAAGACACAGTCTTCAGCCTCACGGCTGCAGAGCCTGGGCTGGGGGCAGGTGGGGGGAGTGGGTGGGGATTACACAGGCCCTATGACCCCATGCCAGAGTTGCCCAAAGATCAATAGGGGCTCTCAGTGTGTCCTGTGGCTTGGTGTGGAGAATGCTGGAAGGGGACCCCGAAAGCTGGGCCATCAATGAAGAAGTGAGACACAGAGTACATGGTGTCCGCGGCACAGTGGGGAGAGACTGAGGGACCTGGTGGGTGGAAAGAAGGTGGATGAAGTCACCAAACTGCAGCCAGAAAGGGCAGTATCATATTATTAGTGCATTTAATCAGTCTCACTCTTCTGCTCAGGTAACTCTTGAACTTATAATAGCTGTAGTAAGTTTACTGGAAAGTTCTCCCTCCCTTCCTCCACCCCTGTCTACCTCCCGCTTCTCCTTGGCATTTATTGATGAAACTAAAGTTGTAGAGTGAAAAATATGTGGGCGAATTTATATCCCAAGTCTAAGGATAATTTATTTAATCCCGTTTCAATTTCAGATGCATATTGATGTTTCTGTGGGAGTTACGTTCATTACTCCGATGATGTGGTCAGAGGGAAAATACATTTATAAATTTGTAATCGAGGGGTTAGCAGCTTCAGCTTTTCTGATTAATTTTGGCACAAGGATTCTGGCAACATTAAGAGTTGACATTGTTAGAGATATTATTTATGATGGCCTGTAGCCACTGCAGCAGAACTGGAATTTTGTTTGCGGTTGTAAAGAAAAAAAAAGGCCCAGGGATTAACGGAAGCCTGACTGTGTGGACATCTCTGTAAACGGATGTCAAATATCAGTGCTGCTCGGGAGAGGAAGAGGAGGAGGTGGCTTTATCTGATCTCTGTGAGACTCGCCCTTCCCACCCTCCCCAACTCTCTCCTCCAGCCACTCGCCTGGCTTCCTTCTCCACTCCTTTTTCTCTTCTTTTCCTTTTCCTCTCTTTTTTTCTTGTCTTACCCTGAAAGAGTGAGTAGCCGTTTGTGCACCCGGGTAAGTCCTGTTCCTAAGTTCTGAATAGAATAGAGACAAGACCTGCCTTGGGGCTCAGTCAGGACAGGAAACATTCCTGGCTACTTTTCCCACAGGGGCAGGCGGAATTTTCCCCAGGGGATGGAGAGAAAAGACAGGAAGATAGATCGGAAGCTAGAGTTCTAAAATATGATCTCTTCATCTTCACATTCCCCTCTTGCTGAGTCCCCAGCATCTGTTCTAGGGCTTGCCATAGAGAAGGGAGGGAGGGAGGGAGGTGATTTTGTCATTCTTAAAGCTTTCCTTTGAGAGAGACAAGGAGAGGAGAGAAGAAAGGGAAGAGGGAGAGGAGAGCAGAAAACAAGGGAGAGAACAGGGGAGGGAGAAGATGCTGGGGTGGAGTGAGAAGTTGATGTCAACATTTGTGTGCAGATTTGTGTGTGGATATCTGTTTTCACCTCATTCAGGTGGATACAAAAGAACACAGTTGCTGGGCTGCATAGTTAAGCGTATGTTTCATTTTGGGAGAAATCACCAAGCTGTCTTCCAAAGAGGCGGTGCTATCTTGCATTCCCACCAGCCATGAATGAGAGTGCCTGCACAGCCTCACCAGCAGGTGGTGGTGTGTTTCCAACGTTTGCCATCTTAATGATCGCCTGACACTTAGAAAGAATGAACCTGTAACGCTTTTGGGGATCAGAAAATCATCAGAGATACTGTCCCTTTGAAAATAAACTCCAACTTGTGTTCAACCTCAACACTGTTATCAGAAAAACTATAAGAACTATAAATTCTAAGTTAGTAATTAAAACCTTTTTTCCTTTCTATATCATACGCTTACATTCATTGGGCTGGTTTTCCAAATCAGTGGTTCTCAAACTTTGGAATGCATTGGAATCGCCTGGAGGGCTTGGGAAAAAATGCAGATTTCTGGGCTTCACACCCAGAGTTTCTGATTCTGTTGGGTCTGGGGTAGGGCCTGAGACTTGCGTTTCTAGTAAGTGCCCAGGTGAGGCTGGTGCTGCTGGTCTGGATTGACACTTGTCACACTTTAAGAAACGTTGTTCTAAATGAGGAACAAGGTGCTTCCAAGTTAGAAATCATGACCTCTTTTCCAACTTTTTTTGGTGGGAGGCTGGAGTCTCATTCCATCTCCCAGGCTGGAGTGCAGTGGCACGCTCACGGCCACTGCAGTGTCAACCTGCTGGGCTCCGGCGATCCCTCCACCTCAGCCTTCCAAGTAGCTGGAACTACAGGCATGCGCTACCACACCCAGCTAGTTTTTGATTTATTGTAGAAACGAGGTCTCACCAAGTTGCCTGGGCGGGTCTCAAACCCATGGGCTCAGGCAATCCACTCGTGACAGCCTCCCAAAGTGCTAGGATTAAAGGCTGAGCCACCGAGCCCAACCAAGAAAACTTTAAACAAGGGCCTGTTGCCCCTCTGGTTCACTGAGGTTCTTTAACATCTAATGTCAGTGATTGTGTGACTTTTTGAGCAATGGTTTCAAGCCAAGAATTTGTCAAATAGACAGATGGCAAGAATATCACACAATGCCAATAGCGATCATTAACAACACCAAACATCAGTTGGTACGTACCAGGATGCACAGTAGAAAATTCCGCCTACAGGCTGAGCCACCGAGCCCATCCATCCACCATTCAAGTGACAGAGTGTGATGGGGAAGGTCTGTGTGCTGGGTCTGCTCAGCTTCTCTGAGCCTGGCACCGCCATGGGGTTCTGGAGCAGCTCAAAGGTCCCAGAAGTCACAGGGACAGCTGCCAGGTATGAAGGACAGTATGGTCAGGAACATGAGGGAACTCGTGTGGACACATAAAATGAGGGCCTGATAGTGCCTTCTCCAAAGCCTCTGTACCCCCTATGTGTCCTAGAACTTAGACACAACTCCAGGGAAAGGAGAGGGGAGACCTTGAGCTGACTGACATGGTTTCCTGTCATCCTGGTAGCGTGGGGCATCAAATGGAAACCCAGTTGAGCTACAGAAAATACATGAAGTTCTGTTTCTTGCATCCATGCACTTGAGGGCTGGGCCCCATTCCCACTGTAGACACAGGTGCCACATCAGTGGTGCAGAATGCAACCCTGTGGTCTTCGGCATATTCAACTTCTGTGGGTCAGGGGAGTTCTGCACTGCGTGTGTATTCTTGCATAAGGTCCCAAATATCTCAGACCTTCAGAGAAGTGAAGGAGTGGGTTAAACCAATAAATTAGAAAAACAAAAAAACCTGTGCAAAAATCACACCCTCATCTTATGTTTTGCTTTGATTTGCTTCCCTTTTAAGCTTCCCTAGAGGCCAAGTAATCCCCAGTTTATGGCTGGTTAGAGCTAATCAGAAGAGTTTTGTTTAACACAGCAAATGCGGGGAGCCAGCCCCCGCGGGTTTTTGGGGGGTCCCTGGAAAGATGGGGCGGCGTCGGCGATTTGAGGGATAGATATGAAGAAGAAAAGGAAAGAGAGAAAGAAAGAAAGAGACTGGACTCCTGTCTAGTGCAGAAGCCGTTTAATGGAGGTTTCCATG
>CAUYQG010068919.1:0-14843 GCA_963574415.1 Tarsius wallacei
CCACAGTAATCATGCAGTAAATACCTCAGCATAGTGGCTAGGATTTGTGCAAATTAGCCTAGACTAAGAAAGCTATTAGGATTTAAGTTGGCCTTTAGATGTTATATATGCATAGGCCTTAGAAATTATGGATCATTAGAATGTTATGATATTAGAAGTGTTGTATTGTTTTTGAGGAATATTAACCAAGCATGAAAAACTGTAAAATAGTTCTGGGGATTGCCCTCCCTCGTGCATGAGGGAGTGCCTGGTGGGTGAGGGACGCCCCTCACCCACTCACCTTGTGTTCATGTAATCATCTTGTGATTTTGGTGGGATTGTCCTTCCTCATACCTGAGCAAACACCTGGCGGGTGGGGGGGGCACCCCTCATCCACCCAACTTTGTGTTCACGTGAAAGTCTCGTGATTTTGCCCGTGAAAATCTGGGATAAAAGGAACATGAAATCTTCCATTAAAGGGCTTCTGCTCAAATCCGTTTGAACAGTGGTCCATTCTTTTCTTTCTCATTCTTTCTCTCTCTTTCTCTACATATATCTATCTTTTCTGCAGAATCGGCCCCTGCACTAGACAGGAGTCTAATCCTTTTATTCCCCAGGAATAATCGCCGACGCCACCACACCTTTCCAGGGACACCCTGAATCTCCCCTGAATCTCCATGTGGGGGCTGGCACACTACATGAACTCAGAATTATATTCAAGCAGAACATTTTGAGACTTTGCTTTATGTCTCTCTTCTTAGCACCTGTCATACTCCCAAATCATTTGAGTTTATGTTTTAATTGCATAGCACCTGCCATCATCACAATCTATTTAATTGCCACTGTAATTAATTTGTCCCTAATAGAGATATTTTAAAATAGATATTTTGCCCCTAGCTTTCTATTATCTTCTGTGTCGCTCCAAGATCATCACACTTTTTTCTCTTTTATGATAATTATGGATCCTAATTAAAAGGAAATTTCTCAGATGTCAATATCAGGCCTGTTGCCTCCTGTAATCACAGATTGATGCTGAAATGCCAGGAGGTATATTTAAGATCTACGAAGAAGGGTCCATATCAGTTTTGACAATTAAGAAATATAATATCAGGATACTATGCATCTTTCTAAGGCTAAAATGCCTTTTTAAAATGTGTGGACAATGTCCTTCACTGAGTTTTAATATTCTGGTGGTATCATAACTTTCAAGGATTTGATTAAAAGCAAATAGCGAATTAAAATTTTCCTTAGATGATATTTCAAAGAAGCTACCTTGACATAGGTTAAAGCAGCACAGAGAGATAGTTAACATGCTTTGGTCAAAGTAGATATGCATTTGAGTTAGAAAAAGGATAACAGTCAAATAAAGCAGAAAATGAAGTCAAATTAGAGGAGTGTAAATGGTGTCTCTAAGGAAGAAGGCTGAGAGGCTTTTAAAAGTAAAGGTTGCTAAAACTGAATTGTATTCATTATTGGCTGTGATATGATAATATATCTCTTCTGTTCACTAACACCATCGATATAGCCTTTTGTCTAGCTCACAAATTTGAAATGGAAAATAGACAACTGTTTAACAGTTGAACACAAAGCAAGTATCGATACTATATCAGAAGTGAGAAATTATAGAAAAATAAACAACCCTCCAAAATTGTAGTGCAATTACAATTATAAAGCGGGTGAGCCAGTAGTCTGAAGGAATTGGGGACATCCAGTTTAAGGCCTTCTCGTGAACACTCAGGATAGAATCATCTCCTTAGGTGACTTTTCTTTGTCCTTATCCCTCTTATCATGAATTACTAAGTTTCTGAATCTATGCATTATTTTCACGGTCGGCTTCGTTGATGAGTACTTTGCATTGAGCCTAGTAGACAACAGAGCACCAATGAAGACTTTTGAGACTCAAGGCATTGCATGTTCTATTTCCACTCAGGTTTGCTAGAATTTCCAGAGTAAAATCAGAAAATGTTTTCCTGAATATTTTGGTTATATAAAAATATATGAATAACTGATAATTTTGAGAAACAAAGTAGTGTATTTCACATTCTAGGAGAATAAAAATATGTATAACACTGTTCTTTTTACAAAGCTTAAAACAGAATTTTATATTGAATGCAATTACATGATTATAAAGGGAATCTGCCATAGCCATAGTATGGAAATTAAGGTTTCCAGGATCACTTTCCTCATTCCAGGGAATTTTTTGTGGAATTAATGCAGTGATGAGAAATGGTCCAGGTCTCCCACTAGAGCAAAAGATGATGGAAGATACAGCAGTTGTTCTTTGTCTTTCTGCCACTTTCTTTTTTTTTTTCATTAATCAGTATTTTTTATTATCATATTGTGGGGTACAGTTAAGGATTAACTATACAAATATGCTTCGTTCAGACACCCTTGGTGATAAGAGGTGTCTCCCTGTCCCCAGACAGATATTGAGCATCATTAATCCCATCCCCACCTCCCCTCTCCTCCCCGTAATTTCCCACCTCTGTCAGTCATTTTCTTATAGTATTACGTTGGATGTTCAAGGTTCACTATATGAGTGAGAACATGTGTTCACAGTCCCACTGTCCACTTATTTCCCTCAGTTTTAACTTTTAAGGACAATGACAGCCTCTCTCCTTGAGCAGTCAAAAGTTACTCCATTTCATTTGTCCTTGAAAGTGCACATTTTTACACAATTCCATACTATCTGAAACGTATTTTCTTAAAAATAATTTTGCTGGTAGAAATCTAAGTTTAGTTTGTGCTCATAATGAAATTTTGTCAGATACATATATGTGTCATATATATGAATATATATATAATATATATATTGATGACCACAGGAAGAAAATAAAAGAAATCATTCAGCTTTGACATTATTAAACACTTTAATCTTTCCATTTTGGGGTAATCTCTGGAATGCATCATACACACACACACACACACACACACACACATATATATATATATATAAAATCTCTCGTGGCATATACTTTGTTATACTATTTCAAATATATTGTATTAATTTAGTTAGATATCCAAACAGCTATTTTTAAGATAACGCTGTTATACACACTTGAAGTTGATAACACAATTTTACTTACAGAAATTATGATTCTAGAGGTCATAGGTAGATAATGCAATACTTCCTACCATGTAGTAATTGCTAGGGACAGACATAACATGGCAAGGTGACTTTACATGTTATAGGACACCATATACTTTTTGAGAATGAGCACTGAATGGAATGTTGGAGTTTTCTCTCAGATTACAAAATACTCATTTAAAAGGAATTGTGGAATATTTAAGAAAATGGAAAACAAAAAAAATTATTCAATGAAACATCTAAGCCTATCTATTGAAACGAATAGATCTAAATCATGAGAGATAGCTCAGTCTTTAAATAACCACAGTAGGAGTATGAACCAAGGTAGTAATTTTCACTTAAAATGCCAGCAATATGCAGTGCTAATGCCAATTACCTCAGCAGTGGTCATGGAAACCTTTCACTTCAAAATTACAGCACCATCCATGCAGAATGTGTGAGCACAATTTGCTGTTTTACTCGCTCACACCCTCTCATTCCTTATACCACTCCGATCTGCTTCCAACCTGAACCCTCTTGACAAATGAACATCTTGAATGTCACTGCTGGTCTTACCAAATTTGGATGACTTTTCAGCAGTTCAGTTGAGCAAACATTGACTGGTACTGCTCATGCTAAGGACTCTGACTAAAATCCACTGAGTAGATTCTTGCCCTCAATAGAGCCCTAATGAGTACTGAAAAACAAAAAATATATGAATATCTCTAGCCATTAAAGAATGCCCACAATTATATAAAGCACTGTGGGACTCTGCAGAAGAAATAGATCAGGGATTTAAGAAGAATCTGGAAAGTTTCACTGAAGATTTAACTTGAAAATTTTAATACATGAAATTACTAGACAGGTGAAAACTGTTGGGCTGATTAGGTATGCCTACTCATTTCTGTCAATTCCTAGTCAATTTTGTAAATTTATGAGTGATTCCTGATAATGGAGA
The DNA here is from genome assembly GCA_963574415.1 of Tarsius wallacei. Taxonomy (NCBI): domain Eukaryota; kingdom Metazoa; phylum Chordata; class Mammalia; order Primates; family Tarsiidae; genus Tarsius; species Tarsius wallacei. The sequence goes on from CAUYQG010068919.1 coordinate 4,005, forward strand.
TATTATAAAACAGAGGGAACCTAGTTTTTTTTTTTTTTTTTTTTTTTTAGTTGGAGTCTCACTCTGTCGCCCAGACTGGAGTGCAGTGGCCACTCCCGGCCACCGCAGCCTCGACCTGCTGGGCTCTGGCGATCCTTCTGCCTCAGTCTTCCAAGTAGCTGGAACTACAGGCGCGCGCTACCACACCCAGCTGATTTTTTGATTTATTGTAGAGATGAGGTCTCGCTTGCCCAGGAGGATCTCGAACCCGCGGGCTCAGGCAATCCACTCACCTCAGCCTCCCAAAGGCGCGGGATTACAGGCTGAGCCACCGAGCCCGGCTGGGAACCCAGATTTTATGAGCTATGTTATGTGTAACACCAATTTGAGAATGCAATTGAATGTCTATTTAAAATAAGAAAGGAAATAGAAAGAAATAATAAAGATCAGAGCAGAACTAAACAGAATGCCAAGGTGACCATTGGGGAAATGCAAATCAAAACCACAATGAGATATCATCTATCTCCAAATAGAATGGCATTATCAAAAAATAAAAATGCTAGTAAGAATTCAAAGAACAAGAATTCTTATACAATGTTAGTGGGAATGTAAATTGGTATGACCACTCCGGTAAATTGTTTTGGAGGTGTCTCAGAAAACTAAAAATAGAGCTACCATGCAATCCAGCGGTCGCACTGTTGTGTGTTCATTCAAAGAAAATAAATTAGTATATCAATGAGAAACCTGCATGCACATGTTTATTATAGCATTGTTTACAATAGTCAATATATGAAATCAACCTAAATATAAATCAACAGAAAAAAACAGATAAAATAAAAGTGGCCTGTATGCACATGAGAATACTATTCAGCCATGAAAAAGAATATAATTAGACCATTCACAACAACAGAGAGGAGTCTGAGTGACATTATGTTATGGGAAATTAATCAGGCATAGAAAGTCAGATGCTGCAGGTTGCCACTCATATGTGGGAGCTGAAAAATCTGAGCTCATACACATAGAAGAATTGTGGTTATTCAATGCTGGAAAGGTTAGGAAGGCGTAGGAGAGGATAAGGACAAGTTGGTTAAGGGATACACAATTGCAGTTAGGAGGAATAGGTTCTAGTGTCCTACCATTGTAAGGCAAATATCATTAACATTAATTTATTTTATACTTTGGAAAAGCTAAGAAAGGATCATAAATGTTCACTACACAAAGAAATGGTGAATGTTTGGATTGATGGATATACCAATCAAGATCTCATAAATACCTAATTATCCCTCAAAGACTCCCATGTCCAAATAACATCTCATTGGGGTTAGTCCCTCAACAGATGAATTTAGGAGGGGCCAAAGTTGAGCACATAGCAGCAAGCAAATCCACCATGGATTCAAACCTACATTAAATATATCCTTTCTTAGGCTACGGACAAAATGACTTGTAATTGGATTTTCTCTTTTTGACTGTGTTTTTTATTTGTTTAAAGGGCTACTTCTTGCTTGAAAAGATTTCAAATATTGATTTGGAGAAAGACACACTCAGCAGAAATATATGTCCATTTTCACTTCAAGCCTCATGAACTTTTAAATTGCAAGTTGAGGTAAATATTTTACTTGGGGAAAATATATGCAAGGTGAACACAAAAGACAAAAAGTTGCATAGACGGGGGTTTCAAGGTCTGAAAACCACTAAGAAAGAAAGATATGGCACTTAAAGAGTACAGGCAAGAAAGAAAGTGCAGAATACTAATGAAAGAAAGTATACAGAAGATTGGTAATAGTCACTGATATTTAGAGGAGATTATCCTAAAGTTAATAACAAATATTAAATATCGAAATAAAATTATAGGTGGTGCTAAAATGTTTTCCTTCAGACTACTAAGAATAGCAGCTGGAAAGCAGGAGAGATAGAATAAAGCATATGCTTCCAAAGAGTAAGTATATTATATGCATAAAATAAAGTTCACACTAGCATCAGTGATCAAAAAGACAGGTGGACAGGTGGAGCCGAGAATACCAAGGTTAGAGCCACTGCTGAGCTTATATGCATCTGCTGAATTCATCAGGAAGTAAAGGGCCAAAGATGTCATTAGCTGGTAGCCCGTCATACCACTGGAGAAACTGAGGTCCAGTGACTTCTGTTTTAGTTATGTTGTATGACCTTTTGCTTGTATTCAAATTCAGCTTCTGCTTACTCTAATTAAAACATAAAATCCAGGCTGGGTGTGGTGGCTCATGCCTGTAATCCCAGCACTTTGGAAGGTCGAGGTGAGAGGATTGCCTGAACCCATGTGTTCAAGACCAGCCTGGGCAACTTGGTGAGATCTCATCTCTACAATAAATCAAGAAAAATTAGTCAGGCATGATGCTGCATGATTGTAGTTCCAGCTATTTGGAAGGCTGAAGCGGAAGAATCGCCTGAGCCCAGCAGGTCGAGGCTGCGGTAGTCGTGAGAGAGCCGTTGCACTCCAGCCTGGGAGACAGAGTGAGACTTCTACTCAAATCATCATCATCATCATCATCATCATCATCATCATCATCACCATCATAAAATACACACACACATGCATCATTTTTAAAAACACTGAGAGAGAGAATTTCATTGGTTGAAATTAGCCTTACCAGCCAGTATGACTCTATAGGCAAAATTCAAAGAAGGAAAAGTCAGGGTATGAATCCTGTGTATACACTCAACTATTACCTCCGCTTCCTTCAAGCTGTAGAGCTTATTGAAGAATGAGTTGTGCAACCTTTCACCAGAAACCTGAAAGCCCCAAGGAAGAGTATGTTAGGAAAAACTTGACCAATGAGCCTCAAATGGGCAATATATCTAGTCCTATGTCCTAATACGTTTTTCGCCTTCCTTTTATTGAAAGCTGCTACAAATGCTTTTAGGAAGTATGTGGGATACAAATTGTGGCTTAACATACATGCCTGTCTAAGGGTCACAGACTCCATGTCACAAATGTCTACTCACTCACTTGGCTACTTCTTTGTGTTTCTGTGTTTCTAAAATCAGGAACTGAAATAGAACATCGAACATTGAACATTGAGCATAAACATGTTGTAAGTGATATAGAATGTATTAAAAGACACATGACAACCTTTTGTAAGTTTATTGCAACTTGGAAAACGTCTTCTCTCACAACCCACTGCCCACACTATGACTCCCATATTCTAATATGTCATGTGTCTGGCACTCCTTTTCTCCAAGCAGGAACTAATTTAGCACAGACATTTTTATACTATATAAACAGAGTTTATGAGGGACACGTGATATTTGTTTGCCTTTACTCCTTTTTTAATAGCTTTTGTTGGGGTCAGTGAATAGATGGATCATAACTGCCTACCTAGCCAAATAGCAATCTATATTTTTATGCTAGTCTTAAAGGCTGTTAGGGAAATGTATTCCCATTTGCCATGAAGTTATTTAAATAAAGGTCCTTATCATCACCATTGACAATCCAGTCACACAACAGTAAAATGTGTTGTATTTAATCATTAGGAAATAATAGATATATGCCTACAGAACCATGAATAAAATTTATTGTCAGGAAGCAATTGTAATAGCCCCTATCTCGGGCATTATTATTTATTTTTACAAAATACTCAATCCAATCTCCGTTCAAAAAATATCTGAAGGTGAATCACAGTATTTTGGCTTTTTAAATGAAGGTTAAATTTATATCTCTTCTTTTACAATCCATCTACCAGTTATTTATAATTTATCTCTCCATTTAAAATGTATTATTAGCAAGAGTTTGTAATAGGTCATATCACACTCTGGGCATTCTTATTTATTTTTACGAAATAATCCAACCACTGTCCAAAAAATATCTGAAGGTGACTCTCATTATTTTGGTTTTTTAAGTGAAGGTTAACCTTCATTTTACCTTAATGTTTTCAATTCAACACAAATTTATTTAAATCTAATATTCTCTGACATTATGCTTGGCACTAGAAACACAGGGAGGAATAAGTTAACTCTTCATTTAAACGGGTAGCTGGCAACTGATCGTTGAAGAGCCAGGAAGGGATATAAACAGAAAATTGCCAGAAATAATTAGGGTGAGAATACGATACAAGGTGAGTCTAAGAACAGAAAAGAGGACACAAATTAAATCTATTCAGGAAAGACAAGGAAGTATTTTCCAAAAGGAAAAGGTCTTGTAGAATGAGGGTGTTTTTTTTTTCTTTTTTTCATGAGTAGTGAAAATGGTCTAGGAGGGAAAGATGAAAAGGACATTTCAGACAGAATCACCTTAGCAGAGATGTGGAGGCGAAAGTGTTGATAGAAAATGCAGGAAATGATGGTAATTTGATGCTGTTAAAAGAAAAGGTTACTCAACAGGGAAGTGACAAGCCAAAAAGCATTAATAAGATAGACTGGGCAATCTTATAGAAAGACTTGTATACCAACCTGAGAATTTGGATAATCATAAGTCTGATTAAAAATCAGCACAAAACTAATTTTTAGCAGATTTAGTAGACATATTTTGATTTTACTTACCAAGCATCTGCCCCCCTTTCTTCCCTTTTTTCCTTCTAATAATTGCATTAAAATATCATTTGGAAATATGGTTCAGGTGGACAAAATATCTCTGGATTTTGGATCCAAGCGTAGGCAAATGAGTTATGTCTGTCAATCAGAATATTCCACCCCAGTGGCAACAGTGATTGAGAGACAAGCAAAAATGACTCAGGTTTTTATCACTGAAATTTTGTTGTAGAAATTAGTGGACAGAATCTAAAACTAGAGAGAACAAGTAAGCAGTGTCTGTATTCACCCATGCCAAGAGCAAGAATAAATTTGACATTTTCAGTATAACTTGAGTTTCTTTCATGTGTATCAACAACAAAATCTTAATAAAAGCATCATATAATTCCATATATTTTTACATGTATATTTTCTATAGGACATCATCACTCTAATACCAGCATAGATCACCATGAGAAAGTGTGGAGAATGGGACATCAGGTAAATTCATTACTAAGGAAGGTACAAAGAGGAACAAAATTAACGAAGTATCCCTAGAATTGGAGGATAGAAGACTTGCCCATTTTATTATTCTTTCTTGAACTCTAAGCTACCAGATAAGGTTGTAGCAATAGTCAACTCCCAAAATTTACTAAATAAATGACCAGGGTGTAAAATCAAGACAGAGAGATGTTCATGAGAGGTATGGTTAATGGTGCAGGAAAATGAGAAACCGAGAATGAGGCTTATATTTTCAGCAAACAAGGTTGGGTAGGTAGTACTGTCATTATCTTAGTGAAGGGATAGAGAAGATACTATAGGATAAAAGTATACAACAAAATGAAGAGATTTGGAGACGAGGGCAGCACATTTACGGTTCTAGGTATCATTTAAAGCATTTAAAATAAAAGACAGATATATAGGTAGGATGGATTCCTTTCTAAGGAGGATGTTTAGTAATATTCTTATAATTTCAAAAGTCTCTAAATGTCATATTGAAAAGCAAATGTTTGGTGAATGTCTTCAGTTGCCACGTATATTTCCATGCATGGGTAGTTGTGGATAGACAGTAGTGGTATCATGCTAGAAACAGAGGAGGAGAAGCTAATTAGAGTTAGATGGAATAGTGGCAAACAGAATACAAATTGCATATTTGGAAGTCAGTGAGATTTGTTTTGGCTTTTAATCCATGTTATTTTTATTTTTGCCATGTGCTGAGAGATTTAAAACCACAGAGCGTCATATACATTGGCTAAAATGTTAATCACTCTTTTTAGCTATCTTGCGAGGCAATCTCATTCATAGAATTTCTCATTCACAGAATTTTACCAAATGCTTTAGTCTCAGCTCATCTTTGTCATACTAAATTCTCTAATATTTTATAATTACTTATTTTACGGGCATATCCAAGAGTGTTCTATTTATGCAAAACCACAGTTCCTTAAGTTCAAGAGCTATGTATTTCTCACTCTTCTTGGCATCTCCCAGAGTTCCTAGAAATATGCACCACAATTGGAGATACCAATAGGGATTTTCAAAATGACATCTAAAGGCTTTGGATGTTATGAGGATCTTGTAAACATCCATTTGATAAAGAAAATAAGTGACTCAAACCTATCTCACTTTTATTTTTAAATGGAACTTTGACTTTAAACTATATTCAGAGTCACCATAATTATTAATATAAAATGTGTTCCCTTAGCATCTCAATCTATCTCATCCATATATCTCTATCTCTATCTATCTATCTATCTATCTATCTATCTATCTATCTATCTATCTATCTATATTTGTATATATAGTGAGAGAGAGAGTGTACTTGGAAGTACCTTCTAATATAAAATATGATTTACTTTTAAAATATTATATTATGTCTTATTGTTTGTATCATACACTTAAATTATAAAATTTATGAAACTGGAATCCTTTTCTATTTTATTTATTGAGGTACCCCAAGTAACTAGAACAGAGACTGGTACAGAGTAAACACTCAATGACACTGGTGGAATAAATGAATGAACTGGGTATTACTATTTTATTGTTGGTCTGCACTTTCTAAAGTCGCCACATTCCTTACCTGCAGCAGATATCATCCGTGCTGTAGTCCATATGAAGGGCATCCCTTAGAGTTGTGCAGGGCTTGGCTGCCTGAGAAGATGCTCTGCACTGACACTGAACTGTAAGCTCTGTGAGACTAAAAAGGTGTGCCTATTTTACTCTCTATTATATCCTTAGATCTTAGAACAGTTTCTGAAACATCATCTGTGCTTATTAAATTATTTATGAATAAATGAATTAGAAGGAAAAATTCATCGAAGGCAATAAGTTTGCAACTCTTATTGAAGCTTAGCTGTTTTAAATGTGGGACTAACTTCTATTAGCAGAGTAAAACATGTGAGAAAAGTCACCTGCCTAGTTTCAGGAAAATAATAGTTAGGATCAATACAGCATAAAGTAAAAGTTTCTAATTCAGTTGAAAGAGTAAAAATAAAGACCATCCAGCTATAAATTCAATGTTCTTTTTTCCCCCATTCACTGAGGGTATACTTAACCAACTCTAGCAATGATAGATGAAGAAAAAAAGGAATATACAATTTATAAAATACATATTGCTGAGCAGAGATAGAGAATAAAAAAGAGAGATTCCATGACTTAAATAGGCATGCATGGCATACTGGTTCTTTGATAAACTCTAGTGTTTGTCAAAGGGAGCTGTGGGTAAGACCGGCTACTGCTTTGTTTTTCCCTCTCAACTGAAGTGGATAAACACCATGGAACGTTAGGGATGACAAAGGAAAACTTCTGGAAAGGAAAGGGGATATACTATGCAATATAAAACTTGATACATATGTGCATACACACACACATCCAAACATACATTATAGCAAACTCTTTGATCTTACCCACATTTTGAATAAGAAGGGGGATTTTAGGTTTCTGTTCGTGCTCATTTGTGAGCAGATTGCACATTCATGAACAGTTTGCAGTTAGTGAAGAAAAATGACATGGGCTGAGAATTTCAGGTTCTGTAACTAATGAGATGCTGGGAAAACAAAACAAAACAAACCAAACAAACAAACAAGCAAAAACTATGGTTTCCAGCTTCTTACTTTATATCACTAATGGGCTGAGTCTGATGTTTCACCAAGTCAAACTAATTGTTCAAATCCTGGACATTAGCCAAGCATCCAGCCACTTTTAAAGCTGCTGTTGGGTTCATGATATGTCCTGAAAATGGCACTTTAAATGTCAAGCGTCTCTTTTACTGAAACATTTCTACCTTCACCACATTAGCTAAAATGGCTCCCCAAAGACGCCCATACACTAATTTCTGAGACCTATGAATATGTTACATTATATGGCAAAGGAACTTTGCAGCTGTAATCAAGGTTATGGACCTTAAAACAGAGAATTTGTCTCGGAGTATCCTAATGAGGATAATGGGTCTTTAAAAGCAGAATTTTCTCCAACTAGGTAGAAAAGATGCAGCAGAAGGCATAAATCAGAGAGATTAGAAGTGTATGGAGGACTCATTGGGCATGCTCCTGCTTACAAACAGCATGACAAGGAACGCAAGTGGCTTACAGAGATGAGGGAAGCTACTGGCAGTCAGTCAGGAAACAGGAAGCTCAATCCTACAGTGCCAGGGAATGAAAGTTGCCTAAATAAGTTTGAAAGTGAATTCCTTCTCAGAGCCTCTGGTCGAGAGCTGAGACTAGTCAACACCTAGATGTTGTTTTTTATGGGAACCAGAGCAAATAACCAGCTGAGATCCCTTGTATTTCTGAACTGCAAAACTGTGACAAAATAAACATATGTTGTTTTAAGCTACTAAATTTGTTGTAATTTATTATAGCAATTGTAAATTAACACAATTCCCAAAATAAAGAGGAGAAAAAATATATATATATTCTGCTTTAGTGAACAGACAACTGTCATGGACTTAGAGACTTTTCCATTCTAGTTGAGGGAGTACCTGTCCATTTGTGCTGCTATAACAGAATAGTACATATTGGGTTTTCCTAAAAACAGAAGTTTATTTCTCACAGTTTTAGGTGCTGGGACATCTAAGATCAAGGCACCAGCAGCTTTGGTATCTGGATAGGACCCAGTCTTTGATTCCAACATGGTGCCTGATTTAGAGCATCTTCTGTAGGGGAGGAATGTTTTTCTCCACATGGGAGAAGATCAGAGGAGAGTGAACTCACGCCTGAAAGCCCCTTTTTATGGGCACTTATTCATTCATGAGGATCATCATGACATAAACCCCTTCCATTACATCCCACTTCCCAACATTCTTCCTCTGGGAATTAAATTTCAACCCAAGAATTTTGGAGGGGACATGAAACATTTAAATCATAGCAAGGAGATAGAGAATAAACAGAAAAGAGAGTAACCTTAAGTTATACAGTAAGATAGATGCCTTAAAAATCAACAAGTAAAGAACTTCTGCTACTGGAAAAATAGAGAAAATACACTCATTCTCTTTCTAATTTTAACTGAAAATACTGGACAATATATATAAAATATTTATACATTGGGATGTCAAAAACGTATACACATTTTAAGAGATATTATCTATGTATTAGTTGAACTCAGTTACGGTAGCAATGTGTAGCATGATGTTCACTCACCAATGATTCTGCCATTTTCTTTGACTGTCCTGCTTATCTCATGGTGATGCTAACATTCATTTTATTAATGCCATTTTTTTGAGTGAGCATTGTACTTAAAATGTGTATACATTTTTGGCATCCTGCATATACACACACTGACAGTATATTATGTATCCCTGCTGTTGTGAGTTATTTAAGTTTTTATCTCATATATCTCAAAAGACAGTAATTTGGAAATATCAAGGGTTGCAGACAAAATCCTGCTTTCTCCTGTCAATGAACCAGATATGGACAGCCTGAGAAGACAGAAAACTTTTACTCTACTGCAGTAAAACATCACAGAACAATCTGTGGCCAGACGCACCATGACAACAGGGGAAATATGGGAGAATCCTGGATTTGTACATTCACCTGGCAGTCATGAGGCACTCTCATCACTCCCAGCTAAGTGACCCTAATAAAGAGTCATTTCTTTCATCACTACCCAGGATTAATGAGACCAACCTCTGCTCCAGTGGTGCGACAACTTCTGCCACACAGGAAACAAGCATTACTACATGAGGAGCCAGAATTCTTATTCCTGCCCAGCAGTGAAAAGGAGTCTCAATACCTCGGGTGATAACCAGAGCCTAGTGAGGAACCTGATCTACTCCTGCCTAGCAGTAAAGACCACTCTAACACCACTCCTTCCGCCGCTGGAGTGGTGTTAGAGAAAACTAGCTAAAACTGAAGACTTAAATAATATCCAGAGTCTCATAACATGGTATTCAAAATATCCAGGTGTCAACTGAAATTCACTTGTCTACTCAGGATACAGGAAGATTACAAATAAATAATAAAAAAAGACAATAGGTGCTGATATTGAGATGACAGAGGTTAGAGAGTCAATTGACAAATATTTTAAGGAAGACACCATAAAAATGATTTAATGTGCAATTATGAACTCGTGTGAAACAAATGTAAAAATAGAAGGTCTCAGTAAAGGAAGAGAAAGTTCCAGCAAAGAAACAGAAGCTATAATAAAAACCTAGAAGCCGGGATCGGTGGCTCAGCCTGTAATCCCACGCTTTGGGAGGCTGAGGTGAGTGGATTGCCTGAGCCCGTGGGCTCGAGACCTGCCTGGCAACTTGGCGAGACCTCTTCTCTACAATATATCAAAAAATTAGCTGGGCGTGGTAGCGCGCGCCTGTAGTTCCAGCTACTTGGAAGGCTGAGGCAGGATCACCGGAGCCCAGCAGGTCAAGGCTGCAGTGGCCGGGAGCGGTCACTGCACTCCAGTCTTGGTGACAGAGTGAGACTCCAACTCAAAAAAATATATATCTAGGTATAAATTTTAAAACTAAAAAAGTACAAATAATGACAATAAAATTATTTAATGGATCTTATGGATTAAGACCATAATTGAAATCAAAGAGAAAATAATCAATAAATTAAAAGTGTATAAAAAAGAAAAAATGACTGACAATGAATGAACAGACTCAAAGAACTGTGGTACTAATACAAAGCATATAACATTCATGTCATCAGAGTCCCAGAAAGAGGGACAAAAGAAGACTGGGTGGAAAAAATACTCAAAAAAATTATCCCTAAAAAATTTTTAAGTTTGGCAAAAGACATAAATTTACAGGTTCACATGCTCAGAAGACCACAAACAGAATAAACCCAAAGAAATCCACATCAAGCCGGGCTCGGTGGCTCAGCCTGTAATCCCGCGCCTTTGGGAGGCTGAGGTGAGTGGATTGCCTGAGCCCGCGGGTTCGAGACC